>JAJLYT010000021.1:31785-149566 GCA_030571755.1 Saccharomycopsis olivae (nom. inval.) | reverse complement strand
TCAATCTCTGTTGGTCTGGTGGGATACCCTCCTTGTCCTGAATCTTGGACTTGACGTTGTCGATGGTGTCAGAAGACTCGACCTCTAAGGTGATAGTCTTACCAGTTAAAGTCTTGACAAAGATTTGCATACCACCTCTCAATCTAAGCACCAAGTGCAAGGTGGACTCCTTTTGGATGTTGTAGTCAGAAAGGGTTCTTCCGTCTTCTAATTGCTTACCAGCGAAAATTAATCTCTGTTGGTCTGGTGGGATACCCTCCTTATCTTGAATCTTGGACTTGACGTTGTCGATGGTGTCAGAAGACTCGACCTCTAAGGTGATAGTCTTACCAGTTAAAGTCTTGACAAAGATTTGCATACCACCTCTCAATCTAAGGACCAAATGCAAGGTGGACTCCTTTTGGATGTTGTAGTCAGAAAGGGTTCTTCCGTCTTCTAATTGCTTACCAGCGAAAATTAATCTCTGTTGGTCTGGTGGGATACCCTCCTTGTCTTGAATCTTGGACTTGACGTTGTCGATAGTGTCGGAAGATTCGACTTCTAAGGTGATGGTCTTACCGGTTAAAGTCTTGACAAAGATTTGCATACCACCTCTCAATCTAAGCACCAAGTGCAAGGTGGACTCCTTTTGGATGTTGTAGTCAGAAAGGGTTCTTCCGTCTTCTAATTGCTTACCAGCGAAAATTAATCTCTGTTGGTCTGGTGGGATACCTTCCTTATCTTGAATCTTGGACTTGACGTTGTCGATAGTGTCAGAAGACTCAACCTCTAAGGTGATGGTCTTACCAGTTAAGGTCTTGACAAAGATTTGCATTGTATAGTTGTTATTAAGTTGAAGTGTATTTCAATACAGAAATAAGAATAAATTTAGTAGGGAGTACAGGTTATTTATATGAGGGGAGATAGATTACATAATATTATAGGAGACACAAAAAGAAACGCGCCATCGGCCCGATTAGGAATGTGGCAAAATAAGGAAAACTGCGCACTGATCGCCCGGGGGGACTATCATTCGATATATTGCAAAAGTGAGGTGAAATCATCAATGTCAGGCCGATAAATACAAATTGTCGTATAATATTTAATACAGACGACTATCAGCGTTAATATATGATCACAATGCACAGAATTTTAGGGTTAATGCCCATTGATCCGAACTTGTTTTATGAAGTTGACAGTTTAGCTGCGGTATGAGTCGGGAAGTATTCTATAGAATTCCTAAGGAAAGAGTCGGGTTCCTTAAAAATAGAAGGCGAGCGCCAGCCTTACTTGCAGATGAGAACCTACCATAATAGCAACATGAGAATCGAAGGGCACGGCTAAACATTAAAAAAGAAAAGCTTAAAATTAAGACAAATTACATGGCAATAGCTAAAATGTCAATTAATGATAATCTTACAGTAAAATAGAAGAGACATAGTATATTCGTTTATAATTATCATCATCCACTAAGAAGTATGGGGTTTAAATTACCAACCATACAGCAGATCCTACAATACTAGCTGCTGCTATTACTGTAATAATACCAGCACCAGCTTTATCCTTAGTTTGAAGAGTTAATGGTTTTGTCAAATTTGCTGTTAAATCAATTCCTCCAGCTGCAGGGTTTCCTTGTGAAGTTCCACCATCAGAAGCAGTATATGGTGGTGGACGATCCCATATTCTAAGCGTCTGCATAATTTCCAATGCAGCCATTTCTTCACCTAATCCATATTTATTATCATAAGTACCTAAAAACCAATTAAGACCACAAGTATGACCATCTCTACCACCATCACAACTAGCAGCTGCTGCTAAAGCAGATTGTTCAATCCATGTCATAATTGTAGCATTAGTTTGAGGTGCCATTAAAGCAGTTAATCCTAAACAACGAGCAAAAATTGCTTTAAAACAACGTTGATCTTGATCACAAGTTCCTGATGGTTGACATGCAACTTCATACATAACAGAATTATTAAAAAAAACTCTACTACTATTAACCAAATTCATAGTTCTATCTAACCATGTTTGATTTCTTGTATAATTATAAGCAAAAGCAGCACCTGACATTAATAATCCCATATTATAAGTCCATTGTAAACGTGCAATTGCTGTACAATTATTACCAACTGAAGCACCATCATAAACTGCCCAATATCCAGGAATTGTTTCATTAACAAATTGTTTTTCTTCTAACCAATCCCAAATTTTTTCAACCCATTCAATATATGAATCATTAGATGTATATCTTGCTAATCTAGCTCCAATATGCATTAAAGCACCATTAGAAACAGTATTTTTATAATCATAACCATTATTCCATCTAAAAATTTGCCATCTTAAACCACCACCACAAGTAGCAGTATCCCATCTACTTGCCATAGTATTAAAAACAGCTTGTGATAAATATAACCAACCTGGTTCACCTTCACCTGGATTAGTAAAGTTTGTTTCTGCAGCAGCCATAACTGTTAAACCCCACATTGCTTGATCATCATTACCTTCAGTTGTAGATTGATTAGCAGGTACATAATCCCAATTATCACCTTTCTGATAAAGTAAAGCTTGCTTTGTTATATTTACATAAGAATCATTTTGCATTAAATGCCAATAATCAATTAAAGATCCAAAAGCTGCACCAGCATGCCACCAATAGTATGGATAACTAAACATACCAATAGTACCACCGTATTTTGTTCCCTCATAATAATCCATTAATCCAGCCGCTACTTGTTGCGTAGCGCCCTGTAATAAACCATAATTGGTTGTGGTGATTTCCAATGCCCATAAGCACTGAACGAGACCTGAGATCACTGCAAAATCGGATAACCTCATCTCTTTTATAAAATAAATAACTTCTTAACCGTCAAGAAGCTCCAAAATAATCCCGTATAAAAAAACTAAAGAATTAACAGCTAAAAAAAAAGAAAATTTCGTGTCAACAGTTGGTTTAAAAATAGACCAAGACAGAAAGAAAACAGAAAAGACAGGAGATCCGTGGATACGCCTGTTGATGTCCTTATAGAGTAGTGTTGTCAAGAGAAACCAAAGTCTACTCAAATTGTAAAGTAAACAAAATACAAAAACTCAAAGTTACAAATCAGGAGACTTGAGGCGCGAAATATATCGTCTCTGAAAGTCTTGAATAAAAAAGGAAAAAAAAAAAAAAGAGATTTTGGTTGTTTTTCTGCCCTGCACTCCTGTCCCGTCTTGCTCACGTGTGAGGCTGAGTGATGGCAGCTACATAAATACATATGAGGTCATTTAGGACGTATTAAGCGAAATTGAGACATAAGCCACTTTCTACAATATACTAAACTGGAAATTTATAAAAAAATAAAAAGTTAAAAGTAAAAAGTAAAGCATATAGTATGATAAAAATAAATAAAAAGTAAAGCATACAGTGTGATAAAAATAAGTAAAAACTAAGTAAAATTAGTTAATGTGAGAGTTAGTACATAAAGCAGCGCCAACACCACTACCATCTTTAGCAATTGTGATATTGACTTTTTTAGTAAATTCTTCACCTAATTGAGACATTTTTAATCCTTTATAAATGTTTTCTTTAAATCCAGGATAAAACTCCACAACAGCACCGTCGACACCGACCTCGACCATTTCGTCGTGGAGGTGAGTCTTTACGAGCTCGCCGGCCTCGTCCATAGTGAGACCAAGTCTTCCAGTCTTTAAGACAACGGCAGCGATCGCGATGGATGATAATAGCGCGGCTCTAGTTGCGACTGCATTGGTTACTGCTTTAATGATAATACGGTCCTGCAACGAAGTCTTAAGATGAAGCAGCTCTTGTAAAACTAACTCTGTAACTTTAAGAGATTCAGTATCATCAATTTGAATTTTACTTAAATTTTCAGTATTAAAATTCCATTCTGTTATAACTTTATGTGATAACTTTTGATGTTCAGGTCTTCTTGGTAAATTAGTTAAATTAACTAAACTAGTACTTGATGATATAGATCTTAATGTAGTCTCAATTTGTTCATATTTTTCTAAAATTAATTTTCTCTTATGAAGATCTAAAATAATTAAACGAACAATTTCACCTAAAAACATACCAGAAATACGCTTTTCGAATACATGTATCCCCGGATTACTTGTCTCGGAATCAACAATTTCATCATAAATTGTTGTTGGTAAGAAATTTAAATCATTATCAAATGATCCCCACTCTGTATTTATAACCATATCATCAATACCATGAGAGCGTAAGTGTTCTTTCGCACTGTCACTTAATTTCTTAATATTTCCTAATTTCTCAGCATAAGCACCATTAGTTCCAGTACCAAAAATTGCACCTAAAACAGTCTTATGACCACTGAGAGAACCATAAGCATTGGATAAAAGGGTTCCAACTGTGTCATTAGTAATGGCGACAATTTTAACTGGTAACTTTAAAGCATCAATTGATTTTTGGAAAAGTTGGGGTATATCTTCACCTACAGCGTCCTCAATGTTAAACCCCTTTGTCCATCTAATTAAAGTTCCCTCGCTCAAAGAAGTTTGGTTTAATGGGAAACTAAAAGTAAAACTCATTTTTAATGGTACATCTGGTGGAGAAGTTAAATAATCAGGATGATATTGTTTCATAAAATGCTTAATTTGCTTAGCTAAGAAATCAAATAATTCTTCACTGCTACCAACCATAAAGTCGTTATAAACTTTAGTTTTAAATTGTTCTAAATCAAATGAATGATCACCATTTAATTGAACAGAGCAAATTCTAAAATTAGTTCCACCTAAATCTCCAGCTAATGTTAACCCAGTTTCAGTACCATTTGGAATATGAGTTACATAACTTGGAATCATTGGCATAAATTCATGTCCACTGCTAGAATGTTCTAATCCTTCGTACATCAGCTTAATAAAATATTCAACGCCTTGTTGGATCTTCTCTGGAGTAATAGCAAATTGCTCGAGGGTCCGTTCAATCGTCCGTTGAACTGATGGCTCAAGATCTTTCAATGACATAATCGATATATATATAATAGTTTATCTTAAAAATAGTTAGTCTCTTTTTATTGAGATTAAGTAATGTAAAAGTAAAAAAAAATAGGAAAAATTCTAGTTTATAATGTTATTGCTGACTCGAGCTTTTTTCCTTTCCGGTGAATAATCGGCACACTACCTCCACGAGCAAAGTCTCCGCATTTTTACCGGAAAATCACTTATTACCATCACCTGCGGCTTTCGTCCCACCTCAGCGATTTACCGAACTTATGTGGGGCTAAGTCCCAGTGCGCTATTGGCCAGATGCAAAATAATGCATTCAATATAATATACCTGGCTGCTACCTTGGCTTGTATCATCAACTGCGTATCACCGTAAACCCTCCGTCGCAATCCGTAAACGCACCTCCCCAAGTTAACTTATTGGCAACTACAAATCCAACTCAAAGCACCGCCAATGCCAGGCCACCAATGCGGGTCTTGCTTACAAGTCTACATATATCAGACAAACAGTGTCACGTAGATTTTTGACTTTATTTTGTTATATCTACCATGTGATTACTGTCATTTCCAAATACACACACACCACATATTTCGTCCTCGCTAGCTCCAATATGCGAGATTGCCTTGCCTCATGGCGGAAAAACTGTACCCAACTAAAGTGCGTAGTGCGGTTAGCACCTACGATGCGATGAGATAAAAAATTTTCTGGTGAGAAAAATTTTATTAGGAACCATCTCAGACTAGTGCGCAGAATATGGGTGTTCAAAAGAAGGAGAAAACAAGACGTAGTAAGGCAGCAAAGAATGATGGTCCAGGAAATAAATTTGGTAATATTAAAGTAAAAGGAGAAAATTTTTATCATGATGCGAAGAAAGCTAAACTTTTAAAGATGTATAAACAGGATGCTACTGTGTTACAATCTAAAGAAGTTCCAACTGCTAGAATTGATCCAAATAGACGTTGGTTTAATAGTTCAAGAGTGATATCACAAGATTCATTAGATTATTTTCGTACTGCTATGAAATCTTCTCAAGAAAATACTTATAATGTTATTCTTAAACGTAATAAACTCCCTACATCTTTACTTGAGGAGAAAGCTGCACCAGCTGAAGATGGAATGCTTTCATCAAAAGCTGTTGTTCAATTAGAATCATTTGAGCAAACATTTGGTCCTCGTGCTCAGCGGAAGAAACAATCAAAAAGTCATACATCTTTTAATGATTTAATTGAATCATCGAGTTCTGATGTTGCACAATTTGATGATAAACAAGCATTATCTACAACATTAGGACTTATGAATACAACTGATACTGATGGCTGGACAGATGCTGCTAAAGATGCTATTTTCTCTAAGGGTCAATCTAAACGTATTTGGAATGAATTATATAAAGTTATAGATTCTAGTGATGTCGTAATACAGGTATTGGATGCTAGAGATCCAATGGGTACAAGATGTGAAAAAATTGAACAGTTTATGAAAACTGATACACCACACAAACATATGATTTTTGTTTTAAACAAGTGTGATTTAGTCCCAACTTGGGTAGCGGTAAGTATTAACAAATTATTAACAATTTAGTGTTTTGATAAACTTTTGAATTTCTCTTTTCCCCCTTTTTTTTATCATCATTATTTTTTTTTAATCTTCTATAACAAAATACCAAAGACTTTGTCAGGTCACTTTTTCAGCAAGATTTACTTGCCTTCTCATAAAATTTGACTGTTACTACTTTGGAAAATTAATTTATTATCGTATAGTGACTCTCCGTTTTGGTTTGTTACTAGTGATTTGACGTTTTGTTAGATCATGAGATTTTAATTGTGTTTTTAATGAGTTGAATTTGAGGAAGTGATTATTCATCACGCTCTCTACCCTCAGATTCTTAGTGTAAAACTCAACAATTTTAAAAAGAAAAGAAGAAGGAAAAAGTTTATCACATTAAATTAAAGAAAAAAGACTGATACTAACATCTTTAGGCTGCCTGGGTCAAAATTCTCTCAAAAGAGTTCCCTACATTGGCATTCCACGCATCAATGAGAAATTCGTTTGGTAAAGGTTCTCTTATTCAACTTCTTAGACAATTCAAAAAACTTAAATCTGATAAACCACAAATATCTGTTGGATTCATTGGATATCCAAATGTTGGTAAATCATCAGTTATTAATTGTCTTAAGGCTAAAAAGGTTGCTAATGTTGCACCTATTCCAGGTGAAACTAAAGTTTGGCAGTATGTTTCTTTATTAAAGTCGATTTTCTTGATTGATTGTCCTGGTATTGTCCCACCTTCCAAGACCGATAGTGAAGCAGACATTCTTCTTCGTGGAGCTGTGCGTGTGGAAAATGTTTCAAACCCAGAACAATATATTGATATTATTCTTGAGAAAGTTAAGAAAAATTATTTGGAAAGAACTTATGAGGTCTCGGGTTGGAACGATCCTATTGAATTTATGGAACTTATAGCTAAAAAGAAAGGTAAATTACTTAAAGGTGGTGAGCCAAATTTACCAGGAGTAGCAAAACAAGTTATTAATGATTTCAACAGAGGTAAAATCCCTTGGTTTGTTCCTCCTCCTCAAGATGAAAATAAGAAAACTGCTGACAAAGAAGTTGAAGTACCTGCTAAGGAATCGGAATCTGCTTAAAATTATATATTTTGTTTGATTATTTGTTTGTTTTTCTTCTTTTTTTTCTCCCCGGATTTATATATCTATAACTGGCATTATATATTCATTTGTCTTTTCTTTCTTTCTTCTTTCTTAAACTTGATTTGGATCTGATTAAATGGACAGGCATATCTTATGATAGCATTAAACATTATGTAGGTTATGCGCTCTGCTGTAGAGTTTGGGGCAAAAAAAAAGCTAATACACTTCGGGTTCCAGTTGAGCCAGCCTTAAAGCAAAGATGGGGCTCTGTTTATCACTTTGTTTAAAATACGATGAATATGGGAATATAATTGGAGATGGTGAAGTTGATCCTCTTATACCAAGAGATTATGAACAAATTTCTGCTATGAATGCTGTAAGACGGAGAGAAGAGCTTGATAAGATTGTTAATGAGACTCTATCAGAGTTTGTGGATATATCATCATTTCTTAATATTAAAAGATCTGTTCCACCTATTGAAGTATTAAAAGAATCACAAAAAGATCAATTTAATTTTGGAAATGGAATGGTAAATCATTACAGTGTGAATGATGACTTGGATCGTCTATATATAAATTTGACCTCCAGTGATATATCAGAAGATATTAAAAATAATATGAAACAATGCTCTAAATTAATAAATGAAAAAATAGATTCAGTTTTAAGTTCTATTGATATATAGACTAATAATGGCAGGATACAAGACGAAGGTCGATCCATAGATAATGCTAGATTAAAGGATCATTAGTCATTATATATCATTAGAGAGTTTGATAATAATTGATATCATTAGATGGCAGGCCCATATATATCTCTATTGGGAATGATACTTTATCATAGTATTCAAAAGTGTATTATATCTGATATTGTTGTCGCAAAGCACAAAATTACTACTAAACCGTGTTAATATGATGTATCTATATATATAAAGATATATTCTTTTATAAAATATCGAATACAGATTTTTTACTGGTAGAAATTATCGCCAAAGTTCCATAGGTCGGCCCATATATTTGGAGGTCCTCTCAATCTTCCTCATAAGAATGCCTGAATCACCTAAAACTATTTTCACTGCTAAAGCGTATGACTGGGAAGAACAGCCCCATAAATATAAAAAACATAGATCCCTATATAACAATATTTACTAATCAAGCCTGTGGAGCATTATCGGTAAGAAAGTGTACTTCTGGTCTCTCATTACTAATGCCACCAATCGATCTATTCATAATACCTTACGAGTCTTAATACTACTTAAATAAACTGACTACTCAACTGTAAATGTATAACAATGAGATTTAAAAAATCAAATCTCGTATTTTCTCAAATTAGTAAAATAATTTCAAATAAAAAATACTGAAGAACCCAATTATTCCATTAATATACTATATTCACCAACACCATCTCATTTTCCTAAACTTTAATGTAAACTATACATTGGTAAATATACAAAGATTAATTCATACTTCGTTAGAAAGTCTCTGGCTATCAGCATTTCAACTCGTCAGGAGAACAATTGCAAGGCTACACCACGCACGCTAAACGCATTAATGGTATATTGCATGATGTGAGGTCAACACTATACCAATTTGCGAAAAGTAAAGCAGCATGAGAAGCTGTTAGAGCAAAGCTACTGGACAGCTCAGCAGGCTCTAGCCATCCACCTACCAAACGTATGTAATGAAAAGCTAGTAGCTGGTATATTGATCCCCAATGTCTCTGGGGCCCACCCTCTTCTGTACCGATTTAGCGTAACATTTTCTACACCAAATGTACATGGATATTCCTTATGGACATACCCTTATTCAATGGCCCCAAATTAGCCCAGAAATGACGTTGCAGCACTCCATAAATCCAAAAAATCCAAAAAAAAATCGGACCTGCTTGTGAAGGACCCAGTAAGTTACGGAGCATACAGCACGGACTGTGCTGTGAAAAGACCCCGTTCTCCGTTACATATACGTAATTTCGCAGTACGCAGAGTAGAGTTCTTCTAGAAGAATTCTTAAGAATAGTTGGTAAAAATACTGAGGGGTCGGAACTCATTTTCAGGGGCAAATAGCCATAAAAAATAGGCGGTGGCGACTGCAGAAAAGTACGCATTTTTTCAGAAAATATGCGTGTTTTGTATGAGACATCGTATGCAGGTTAAAGTAATCGAGTTGTGTGTACATTGACCATTTTTGTGAATAAATCCCCTACAAAGTATAAATAAATTAAAAATTATTGAAAAATAACACTATCTAGTGGTATAGATAGCAACCATGATACCATATAATGGTTCACATTAACTTGCACGAGCAACTTGGTATACCATGACCTCCATCACCATCATCATCATCATCAGCAGCAGCAGCAGCAGCAGCGGTAGCTGGCCCTGAACATCCACTATATAACTAGACACGTAATAAAAGCACAATTTTGTATTTTTAGCGTTTGTAACGATGTTCATAAAAATAATTATAATGGCTGCGGCCTTCATGCATTACATTTATAACCATAACATCAGTGCTATGCTATTCTGGGAGGTCAAGCGAGCACAAGGTGTCAAAATAGTTTAGAGGTTGGTCAGCCCCCCTTTCCACTCCTCCTCTTCTGTGTTGCTGGCTTTAACATTAGCGTAAGGTTGGCTATTCCTTATTGCCATTTGTTTTGTGACTCAAAGCACGTAACTAATCCCAGATCATGGCTCCGAAGATAGCATTCAGTGTGAGAGCACTGAAGCTTAGGTGGTCATGAAATCGCAAGTACTCACTTTACTTTAAATAACACAGTAAGTGTATTTAATATCCTGTTGTCGTTGTTGTTTAAAGTAAACAAGAGTTTGGTGTTATTTTTTTTATCAAGTGTTTTCTGTTGGAACAGTACTCTATGCGTAACATACAGAGATGCTTAAACACCACCACGAGCAATCCAAAGTCCCATCTAACTGTCTATCAGATGTTAGACGATGTAAAGAAGATAACTATATAAATAGATGATTAATTCACAGATAGAAAAGGATAACGAAATATCAACTATCTGTGTGTGTAAACATAGGACCAATACGAATCTACAACTAAACTTACTGTAAACATTATGTCTAACTCCTGCAACAATTCTTCACCAAAAGCAGAGATGGCTCAACATTTTCTACTATAGGCATTACGTTTATTGCTATTTGGAGGCTTACTATTGGCTAATTTAGGTATGAGGGCCTTATGGACTGCCAATTATATTAATATGGTCGAATGTTATGTCTTAGTGCTCCTTATTTCTTAACTTTGAGAATTTTTTAATTTTGTATGATTTTCGTAGAGTGAATTATGAAAATTATTGTCCTTTCAATTTTAGTATAAATATAGACCAAAATAAAGATAAATCGTGAAATATCTCTGATATAATATTACAGACAACATATTATCACCTAAAATGGAAACACACTCAATATTTCAGTACTATTATACAACTAACTATATAACACCAAGCATTTGGTAATAGATACCCGTATTGCTACTGCTCAGCATAATACTGACATAATTTGATATGAGACCTCTACATATTTGCTGTAAATTTTACCTGTGGTTTGCTTAGAAGTTACTGAGTAATATTCTGATAAGCTATATTACTATAGTAGAGTTATTTTTATATAATACTGAATGTAAGGCTTTCTGCAGCGTTATTTCAACATGGACCATACGCGTAGTTACGCGTTTTTTAAATTACGCGTTTTTAAATTCCCGATCGGCACAGTTCTGCAGGCGTATACTATTTTTACAGATCCGTCAATCCCGGAAGCCACCTTCACCAAAACATACATTTTTCCAGGAAATACCTCGGAAAAAGGACTCACCCGGACCAATATAGGGAAATTTGCCAGCTGGTTTAAGCCGCCAGTAGAGGTGCAATGGTCTTTATGGATTTCTTAGTGAAAGCAAGAAGGTTTTTTTTGGGGTCTATATTGATTTCAGTATCATATATGGATCCCGGTAACTATAGTAGTAATATTTCTGCTGGAAGTACTAATCGTTTTTCTTTATTGTGTGTTGTACTATTATCTAATTTGATAGCTATATTCTTGCAATCTCTTTGTATTAAATTAGGTTCAGTTACTGGTCATGATTTACCTAATATGTGTCGTATTCATTTTAATAAATATTTGAATTGGGTTCTTTATGTGTTTTCGGAAATTGCAATTATAGCTACTGATTTAGCTGAAGTTATTGGTACCGCAGTTGCAATGAATATTCTTATGAAGATTCCATTACCAGTTGGAGTTATTTTAACATCAATAGATGTATTTATTGTTTTATTTGCATACCATCCTGGAGGATCAATTAAGTATATGAGATTTTTAGAAATGGCTATCGCCATGGTGATTTTAGCAGTGGTCGTGTGCTTCATTGTACAACTCAAGATGATACCAAAGACCGATGTGGGAATTTTATTTAGAGGGTTTATACCATCATCACAAATGTTTCAAAATAATGGAATGTACACTGCCACGTCAATTCTTGGAGCAACAGTAATGCCTCATTCGCTTATTCTTGGTTCTAGTTTAGTTAAACCTAGATTAAGAGAGTATGATGAAGATCATGGTTATGTTAAAAAAGAATGGTTTAAAAATAGTGAAGAAGCAGAAGAATATTTTTATTATAATTATAAACCAACTCTTAAAGCTATAAAATATTCACTTAAAATTTCAATTATTGAATTAAGTGTAACATTATTCACAGTGGCACTTTTTGTCAATTGTGCTATACTTATAATAGCTGGTGCTTCACTTTATGGTACCCCAGAAGCGAAGGATGCTGATTTATATACAATTTATGACCTTTTAACATCTTTTGTTGCTATTTCTGCTGGTAAATTATTTATGGTATCACTTTTATTATCTGGTTTAATGGCAGGTGTTGTATGTACAATGAGTGGTCAATTAGTATCTGAGGGTCATTTAAATTGGTCAATTAAACCATGGAAACGTCGTTTAATTACTAGAAGTATTGCTATTGTTCCTGCTTTAATTGTTAGTGCAACTATTGGAAAAAGTGGACTTTCTGACGCTTTAAATGCATCTCAAGTTTGTTTATCAATACTTTTACCAATAATAAGTGCACCATTAATTTATTTTACTTGCAAAAAATCTATAATGAAAGTTGAAGCAAAAGAAGACTACAAAATTGATGTTTCACTGTATCATGATAGCCCAGAACCTATTGAAGAAACAGTGGAAATTACTCAAAATTCGGAAGAAAAAAATCCTCAATATATATACATGGCGAATGGCTGGATTGTCACTATTATTTCAATAATAATATGGCTCTTTATATGTCTTTTAAACGTTTATACCTTTGTTCAGTTAGGTATTAACCCAAGCTAGACGTATGCTCCCAACCCGGTTTGAGCCTTGGCACAGGACATAAAAATTGAATTTCCCCAGATTGGTTTGGGTGAGTCCTCTTTCCGAGGTATTTCCTGGACAAAATGTATGTATGTCACGTTTCACTGAACGTGACTTCCGAGGCTGACGTACATGTCTGCATACGTCGACCTATATTTATAGGCATAACGCATATAACATATATCTAAAGAAAATGCTTTACATTTGTACAGTGTACGAGTTTTGCAATATTTGTAGTGAATCAAAAGAAGTATGTAACGTAACCAACAGGTTTGTTACGTTCATACATGTACTGATGAAGGCCTATATCCTGAGACTCAGGACAGTCCCAGACATTCAACTCTGTCAGTAAATCATAATCAGTTTCTTGAAGCAAAATTACAGGTAAATTATCCTTCTTTGTTATTGGACTAATTTTTGCCTTTATGGTGACTATCTTATATTTTCTCTCTGGCCCAGCGATATTGACCTGAACAAATCCTAATACAAAATAGAAGATCTTCTGCGGTCCGGCATTCATTGAGATAACTGGTAATCCCTTGATTCTGATAGAACTAACCCCTAATAATAAAGCTTCTGGAGGGATATGTGGTACTTCTAACTCATGTGTAAACACCTTACAGCCTTTGAATATGACAAAATCGTCTCCTTCGACTAGTTGTGCTATCTGGGCCCGCAACGGATGAGAGTTCCACTTGCCAAAGAACCGCCCTTTGCTGTTTTCTGTGTTGATATTTGGAATCAAATTCAGAAATTGCTGACCACTCCAAAGGACATAGTAATACATCATACTCTGTGCTTGATATCTTGTAGACACTTTCAAAGTTTTTATCCACCGATTATCCATCTCTAAGCCATTAATAGTAAAACGTACCAAAGGCCATAGCCTACGGGTCATATGGACAATATGATCAGTAACATAGTGCATTGGTAAAGTTAGTACCCTCGTATCCTTAAGATAGTTGACCTCTTGAAAGCTAGATGTGCTCATGAGCTGTTTTATATTTTCCTGGAAATTCTTGATTGAGACTTCCAAGCGTACAAGATCTTCCCATGGTAAGAAGGCATTCACCATTAGCTGTCCTAAGTATGAAACAATATTGTACCAGTGTACATGAATAATCTCGTCTGTTGTTCGTCCTGAGCTCGTCTCACGTAAAAGCAACGGCGCAAAGAATAGAAACCTGTTTTTGATATCGGTGGAGGAAAACGTAGTACCAAGATTCTTCATTACAGCCCAAGATAACTTGTTGTTTTCACTAGGAGTAACAAAGATCAACATGTCATATTTGCGCCAACAATAATCTTTTAGAGATATTTTAACCATGAGATCAGGCAAGTGGTTGGCAATATTTGAAATAAAGGTATGCAATAAATCAACACTAACATGTTCAATGGTTAGTGCACATACTATTGATACCAGATCCCGAGTGGTGGTATCTTGGTCCATTTCTATAGTACCAGGTCCACTTGGATTTCGAACTCTTGTGGCGTTACAGAAAAGGCAGGCACTTTTACTAGCAACTAAACCAATATCAGCCATGTCTTGGCTGTTTTAGCACTTTTCTCAGCGTTCATCTTACTTGCAACTTTCAAAATCAAATCTAGCTCATTTAATGACATGTTAGGGGATTTCAATAACATCAATTCGGCCCAGTAAAATGCCAGTGGCTCTGAGAAAACATCCTGAATTTCCAATTCTTGCAATTCACGGGAAAGTTCTTGCTCAGGTTCGACCTCATATGAATTAATGTATCCTTCTTCAGTAAGATCAGTCGTATTAACACACGAGTCATCATAAGCATAATTTTACTCGGGAACCGGTTCTACTGTGGGCTCTTGGTTGACCACTTTCAAGCATTGATATATCCTTCATGACAAACAATATCTTCTGCTGTGGTGAGACTTTGCCCAAATTCACAATAGAGTATCTGTTTCCCTTTTTGATATCCTGGACGACGCCTGGAAGGTGGCAAACAGTGTAGTCTTCAATGTTGACCACGCCCTGCCCGCCCTTGTGCTTCTTATATACTTTCTGCGCCTTCCTCTTCTTTTCTTCCTCATACTTCCTCTTTGATAGCCGTAATCTTTCTTGATCAGGCGCGGCGGTCCCAGTTAGACGCGGCCTAGTAGTAGCAGCAGAATCATTGAGTCCTATGAGACGAAGTGACCCAGTTGGACGCATAAGGCTCTTGTATGCTGATGGAGGGCGCAGGGAAAGGCTGCTGCTGTTGGGCATCTTCGTGGTTGCTGCTGAAGTCCCAGTTGCTGGAGTGGCTCCAGTTGCCGAGGTCCCAGTTTCAGCTTCATCAACTTCCATTGACTCAATTGGCTCAACAACAACCGCCGAATCATCTTCGCGATTACCACTCATACTCATATCTAAAAAGTAGACTTTTTGATTACTTGGTCTCAATTTTTTCCAAAGAAAGAAAAAAAAAAGAACACGACTAAGGGTAACGGTGTTTATTGGTGTTTTAATGGGTATTTACCTGTGTTTCAATGGCATTCACCTGTTTGTATTGTCTTTTTACCTGTATTTCTGTTATTTTTAGTATTTTTAGTATTTTTAGTGTTTTTAGTATTTTTTTTCGGGATTATTATTAATATTTTATTATATTTAAAAAATTATTAATATTAAAATAATATCTCTTTCATTCAATTATGTTGTTTGTTTGTTTGTTTGTTTGTAAAATTTTGTTCGTATTTTTGATGATGATGATGATGATGATGGGGGGCCGCAATGCAGCAGCAAGGCAGTGTCTGATGTTGAGGGGCCTAAAAAGTTGCTGTTTGTGCACGGCAATCCACCGACCCAGGCCCGCGGCGGGGGGTCGAAGCCACACCCGTTTTTCGGGTCCGTATCTGGATTTTCCGGTAACAGCGGTCCCTTGGCCCAGTTGGTTAAGGCGTGGTGCTAATAACGCCAAGATCGGCGGTTCGATCCCGCCAGGGACCATCTTTTTTAATTTTTTCAGATTAATACCATACCATCTATGTAAAACTAGAAGCCTAAAGCGTCAATTTCTGTTGTGGTTCTTACTTTTTTTTTATTTCAAATTTATTTTAAAGTGATTATAGAACGGCTTAAAGTACCGGTTAGAACTTTTTTCGTCTCATAAGTGGATTTTATACCAGTTTTCTGGAGAGAAGAGTCCAAGTATTGTAAAAACTCAATCACTGTTCCTCCTACTCCAAAATATATATCTTTGGCTGCTATTATACACACAGCATTCTGGGAAAGGTCAACAAGCATTTCTGATAATATTGGTGCTATTTCTGGAGAGTAAATAGTCTCAGATGTCAATACTAGTGATTTTTTTGATGTATCTATGAAATTTAAGAATCCTGGTCCCCAAGAGCCAGAAATTAATTGAAATTTGATATTTCTTTTATTTATATCTTGTAAAAAAGTTTCAATAAGTTTTTCTGATAATTGAAGTTCACTGTCAACATCAGCATTGATTTTAAAAGTTGAACTCAAATCCTGTCTAACAGACTTTTCTAATTGCATGAACCAATTAATAATAATATTTGGTACAGTAACTAATCTTAATACTGATTTATTATAATCTGATAATACAAATTTCAAACTTTTTCCTGAATTAAAGGACTGATTAAAAAGGAAACAACTTGGAATAGAAGAACCTCCACCAATTTCAATAATTTGCTCAATATCTGTGAATATTTCTGATTCTTCTTTTAGATGATTAACTAAATCTATTGAACATTCCCATGTTTTTAATCCTCCTTCATAAATGAACTTTTTCAAATCATCATTTCCCATAAGAGTCTCTTCAATATTCTCATTAAACTGGTTGTCATCTTCAAGCATAAGTTGGTGCTTAACATCAAATAACTCTCTTCTATACGTACCAGCTACTATCTCAGAGAATGATATAGGGACATTAACCAAACTGTTTAAAACATCTTGGAGGTCGATCTGTGAGGCCGGTAAGCCCTCTATCGAAGGTCCCGAGGGTTGGTCCTCAGTCTGGCCGCTGGTATTCTGGGGCTGATCATCAACAATATCAATATCATCGTCGTCGAAACCAAAGCTGAAAGACATGTTTTGCTCTACCTAATATCAAGCGCTCAGCACAAGTTCTATGTAGCCTCCGATGACCAGTAAAAAAAAAAAAAATTCAAAATTGTGAGTGAAGAACATTACGTCAAGACCAACCGCAGCGGAAAGAGGGTCCGCCAAATATGACTCAAAGCGACTCCAATGACTTAAACGAGGTGCTAGACATCTTCAAGAATGCCGTCGAATCAGATATAACAGTTCCTGAACGCTCGTCGCAGTACGCCGTGGCAGAGCCTCGGTTGTTGCCGGGCGAGTACCCCAGTGAAATGTCGTGCACTACCGCGTTTGACGAGCTATTTGCCTGCTATTCGATAGGTGGCCAGTTCAGAAACTTTTATAGATATGGTGGCTTTAACAGCTGCTCTCAGGCTTATGAAAAGTTTGCATTTTGTATGTCTAACACTTTGAGCAGAAAGACAGACGAACAAAAGAAGCACGAGATCCAAAAGTTCTATAAGAAAGAGCTGTTAATGAAAAAGGCCAATGGTAGTAGTGAAGATGTTTGGGAACTTAGAAATCAATAAATCAATTAATGGGTGGATAATACATGTACATAAATATAAGCACTTACAACGTAATCAATGTAAATCATACGATTTAATTTACCATCTATCTATATTAGTATATTATAACTGAATCTATTTAGAGTCAGTGTTTTCCTTTTTAAACTTCAAAGATACTCCATTAACGCAATGTCTAGCATCAGTAGGGACGTCGTAGCCTTCACCCTGAAAGATATGTCCTAAATGACCACCACATTTACTGCATAACATTTCTATTCTTTTCATTCCATATGATGTATCTTCATTAGTAACAATTGATCCAGGAATAGCTTCATAAAAGCTAGGCCATCCACAATGACTCTGAAACTTGGTCTCCGATTTATAAATTGGATTATCACAAGCAGCACAGTTATAAACACCATCTTTCCAAAAATTAACATATTCTGAAGTACCAGCACGCTCAGTACCCTTAAGTCTCATAACATTATATTGCTCTGGATTCAAAATCTTTTGCCATTCAGTAGCAGACTTCTTAACAGTAAAATCAGCCATCTTTTTCGTAGAGCGGAGTAGTATCGTCAGTTTCATTCAAATGTGCAGCAAGCCAAATTACTGTTTCCGCCAAACTAATCAGGATATATCAATTCGCAGTCAGTATCTCTTCCTATATATATATATATAGCAAAACGACGGTGGCAAGTAGAAGTATAATAGGCAAGCGACGATGGGGGGGCTATGCACGGACTCTAGAATTATAAATCAAAATGCTCAGTGCCTATAGCAATCGCCACAGTAGTCACAGTGCGCATCACAAGCACACTGAATGATACAATATCCGCCAACAGTACACAAGGTTTAACAGTTTATGCTAAATAATAACTACGCCAGCTAACTATTACTGGCAATTCCATCAAGCCAAAGTGCAGCACTACCCGTAATGGCCTGAAGTACAGGTTCCGGGTAACATGGCGTATATATTTTCCAGTAATCACCAAAATTTTCTTTCCCGATTATTGTTAGATCTCTATGTTCTAGAATGAGTATTGGGCTTTTGCCTGTGGCAATGTCCTTTTAAGTAAGTACAGATTTGAAGGGTTTGCCCTTAGTAGTGATATATGTTTAATATGATGATTTGAAATCAATGCATAGTTCAACTGATCATAACTGAAGAGAAAACTTCCATCTTAAGTCTTTCGCTCCTATCTGATTTTAAACAAAATATTATTACCTAAATTATGTTGAGATTTAGCTACTAACAGTTTTAAGGTTAAATTTATAGATAGAAACAGTGAATGTAAGACATTTCAATACTTGATGTAGATGTGTAGGGGCAGTCGTGTAGAGGTGTGAAAAGTTTTTAGGTAGCGATATCTTTTGAAGATATCTAGTCTGCGAAAGGTGCCATTCCAGACATGGAGACTGTGTTGCTCTAGACAGGGCTGGTGCTGTAGTTGGGTGTGCACCGTCCATAGTAGGTACCGTCCATGGCAGGTAGCGTAGATATAATTTTCAACCCGAAAAAAAAGCCACCGACTGTAGAAGAAGCCACATTGCATTCCATCTATATATCACCAGAGCTATATCATGGAACCAAAGAGGCCAGGTGGAATTAGAGCCTTTGATGCGTTTCGTAAGTTAATTGAAACATTGTTTTATATGTATTAAGAGAGATATAAAGAACTAACATTGTGCAGCGAAGGTAGCATCACAGCATACTGTGAGATCCTCTAGAGGTGGAGCTTCATCAATTTTTTTAATGTTATTTGTATTATTTATTGTTTATATGGAAATTGGAGATTGGTTTAGCGGATCTATTGAAAGGGAATTTACTGTTGATGATAAAGATGAAGATGAACTTAAAATTAATTTAGATATGGTAGTTGCAATGCCATGTAATTATATTAATACAAATATTTTAGATATTACAAGAGATAGAACATTATCAGGAGAATATTTAAGTTTTGAAGGATCACATTTTTATATTCCACCACATTATTCATCTGATGAAAAGCGTAAATATGTTACACCTGATATGGATGAAATAATGAGAGATAGTTTACTTTCAGAATTTAGAGAAGGAATGAGTGATCCAAATTCTGGAGCTCCAGCTTGTCATATTTTTGGTGCAATTCCTGTTACAAAATTACTGGGAAATTTTCATATAACAACAAGAGGTTTTAGATATGGTGGATTTAGATCTAATATTCCAATGGAAGCATTAAATTTTACTCATGTTATTTCTGAATTCTCATTTGGTGATTTTTATCCATTTTTAAATAATCCTCTTGATTTTACAGCAAAAGTAACTAATGAAGAATTACATTCTTATCAATATTTCATTTCTGCTGTTCCAACAACATATAAAAGATTAGGAATAGTAATTGATACATATCAATATGCTTTAACTGAACAAGAGAGATCACTTCAAGAAACTTCCCCTGAAATTCCAGGTATATTTTTTAGATATGATTTTGAACCAGTTAAGTTAATAATTACTGATGAGAGAATTTCATTTAGTGCTTTCATAATGAGATTAATAACTGTTTGTGGAGGTATTATTATTTGCTTTAGATGGGCTTATAAAGCTATAGATAAGCTACTCATCTTGTTGTGGGGAAAAAAGAGAGCTACCAGGGGTCAGGAAAAAGCTGCTGCTATTTTGGACCAGTAAAAAATAGATTAAAAATGTACTATACGTATTCAATTGCTTTGCTTTATTACTGTAATACTCAGACTACGTTAACTCATGTATGTAGAGGTGGACGGGCGGGGCGCATAGATAGTCTTAAAACTAAGTGCAGATCGCCCGCGGTCTCCCCTAATACGCACACCCAATGAGCAACAACGACTGTAAGTTACAAGCTATGCCATTCAGCGTGAGTAAGAAGGGGACATGCTAACATAACAGATGGCAAGATATTGCAGGAGATCCCGTTGATGAAGTCGCCGTTTTACAATCCTCCGAAGCAGGTGCGGCTACCATCGACGTTCAAGCTACTCCCACAGCAGATACCAAGTGAGTTCTACTCGAGCCGGCAAGATAGATCGTCACAGGGTCTAGACCAGACAGTAAACATGTCTTTAACAAGAGATATTGAATCATGGAAGGAAATGATTACGAGAGTTAGACAGGATAGTGTTCATTTCCGTGAGCCTGAGCTTAGCATGTACAACCAGTGGTTATCTGATAATATCAAGCATTACGCCCCCGGGTATTTGGACAGCTCACTAGAAATGCTAAAACCTACACAAGCTTCGCATAAAAACCCTTAATAATGAAATTATAATATAAATACATGATAATGAACCAGTGTGTAAAACCGCCCGTGATATTTCTTTTTTCAGTGCATATCCGAAAATTTTCCTGAAAGTATATATAGACATTAGATAGTAGAGATAATGTCTAGTGTTATTATTAAGGATGCAGAAGAGATTCTCAAACATCTTGAATTAACCAAGATCTCACAAGGGGCTGAAGCTATCATCTACTATTCACCAACGCATCCATATTACTCTGGGGAGAAGACCTCGTCGATTGTTAAATATAGACCTAGAAAGACATATAGATATCATGTTCTTGATATACAGATAGTTAAACAAAGAACTATATCAGAGTCTAGAATGCTTCATAAATTATTTCAAAACTCATTAGTTGAAATTAATATTTATAATGAGAGACATAAATCCACACCTATAGATCAAAGTACTCCTAACTATGTTATTGAGTATGGTGGAGTAAACTGTCCTAAATTACAAGGAGTTGATCCATATAATGGATTTATATTTATGGATTATCTTAATGATTACTTAATTGATGGATCTAGTTCTTCTTTAAAGAATTATCTTTGGTTGTTAGAGAGATCTTGCTCACAGGTACTGCAGAAGAAGATTACAGCTCACAATGCTTCTGAGATACAGTTGACTGTTGATGATAGTATTATATGTCTTAACCAGAAGGTGAAAGATTTACTAGAAATTATAGGTATTGAATTAGCAAATATGCATAATTTTGATATTGTACATGGAGACTTAACATCGTCTAATATCCTTTTAAAGAAGTTTGATGAATCAGAAGAGCAAACCCAGCCCACTTTTATCCCATACATTATTGATTTTGGTCTTTCAACGCAGTCGACTTTAATTGAGGACAAAGCTGTTGATTTGTATGTGTTAGAGAAGGCTTTGGACAGTACGCACCCACTTTTCTCTAGACAGTATACTCAGTGGATTTTAGAGGGCTATGAGAAAGGATATATTTTAAAAGGAAAAAGAGATAATTCTGGTAAAAAATATAAAATAAAGCATACTGAAGTATTTAAAAGACTTGAAGCTGTTAGATTACGTGGTAGAAAGAGATCAATGGTTGGTTAAAGTTGGTCGTGCATTCAATATATAAAATTTTTTAGTGTATTAACAACTAAAATTTTCTAATTTATATATTATTAATTAGTTTTCAGGATTAATCTGTTCATATTTATTAAGTTCATCTAATTTCTCTTGATCAATAACGTAGTTATATAGTGATAATCCTAACGCAATCATTATAACGGAACCACTTAAAGCTCCAATGACACGAGAACTAACAGTACTATCATTACGATCCCCTTGAACTCTTGGGCCCCATGTACCAAATGATATAAAGTACGAAGCTCTCTTTTCGTCAAGGCTCATATCTCTCCAGCTGGAATCTTGCTTTGTAGCAATATGATCAAGTATTTTATCTTTATCAGCATCGTTCAATCCCTTCCATACTTTCTCAATATTGCTAAAACTGTGTGTAGATATTGCTCGCAGAATGACACCCGCTGAGCAATTGCGTAGTGGTTTGCTTAGGATGAATGGAACTCTATGGATCATCGCTTGGGTCTTCTCCGCCGTTGCCTGCGTCTGAATTTTTTACACCCTCTTTGCGAGCCACTGCGTCGCATGGTCCATAACCAGGGTACGCGCCAACCAGAGCCAGCACAGCACATCTACAAAGTCATAGTAAGTCAAAGTAAGTTAAATACAAAATCAGGCAGGAACTAAATAAAGTGATATCACGGGTTAGTGAAGAGGAGAAAAGCTGGGGGACAATGCACAGCATCGCAGAGCAGCTAATTTAATGACCAATACCATGGAACCATTTGTCCATTTGTCTGGCAAACCAGTCATCAATAAAGCCTTTATTTTGGAATATTGGGAAGTCACTTGGAGTGAGTGTGGAGTTGGAAGCTTCGACCATGGCCTCAGTGATGTTGAAAGGAATGGCACTGCAGACAGCAGCAGATCCTAATACTATAGCAGCTATATTTGAGAATTGCATAATTATATTAATTAAAATGCCGAGAAAAAAGATTAAACTAATGAGATTTCGAGAGGTTTAAGTAGTACTTTTTTTTTCTTTTAGCTCAGATATATTAGCATATATCAATTGACATCAACGGATATTTCAACTGCGCAGATGCCGCATGAAATCGTTAAGAGAGCCTCTTGGAATATGCAACCACCTCAAAAAGCAAAAACTGGATAATACTAAGCGGTGCCATTATTCAATGTTTCACTATAAAATCTGCAATGATTTAAGCGAGATAAATGCTTTCCATACGGCACACGATGGTATAAACGATTCTCATTCTTATGCCTTAGTCCCTAAACTTTACCATAGCAAGAAGGAAGAGGCATCCATGATATAAATAGCCCAAATACAAATTTCCGGCCAAATCAAGTATAAACATATTTACAGTACTTAAATATAATATACCAAAAGAATCATACGTTGAAAATTGAAAAAAGAAATTCTATTGTTTATAACTGGTAGATGTTGGGTATCTGATATTCAGATGATACATGCATAATATTGCTGATTTCTCGTTTACTTTACCTATTGAAAAGATGACGATATCCAGAGCATTATTTATAACCTAAGATGGAACACAGCATATTATACTGTCTAAATATTATGTACTAGGATTTACATAACGTTATCATTTGTTATTTGCTATAAAAAAACGCCAATCTCTAGAATAGTTTACTGGGTGCATCATCAACATTAATAAGCAAATTTGTATTGAAGGCTCGGGCTAAATATATTATTATATTTTCGGTTAAAAATACATTAAAATTTGATTTATCTAATAACACGCGTCAATATAATTTTTTTTCTTCATAAATCTTTTAATTACTTGTTGTTAAATATTTGATATCTTATCCAATGAGTAATCGGTTCTTAGTTGTTTGTTCTCTAGGAAATCCTGGTGCTCGTTATGCTCTGACTCGTCATAATGCTGGACATATTGTAAATGAAGCATTAAGGGAACATTTATCTTGTGGACCATGGAGTCGAAGTTCAAATTTAAGAAATTGTGTAACATCAAAATCAATGAATTTCCCAGTTTTACTTTATAAATCAGAGACTCAAATGAATATATCTGGAGCTGCATTATCTAGAAATTGGAGAATTGTTAAGAGACAAAAGATTGATGAAGGATATGATCCAATTTTAGTTATTCTTCATGATGAACTTTCATTACCAGTTGGTAAAACTCAATTAAGATCACCAAATGCTAGTCCTCGTGGACATAATGGTTTAAAATCTATTAAAGAAACTATGGGTGGCGATTTTTTAAGTATAGCTATTGGAATAGATAGACCTGATACTAGGGATCAAAATGCAATTGCAGATTATGTACTAAGCAGATTTAATTCTAGAGAAAAGGATATTATTCAAGATAGTTCTACTGCTGATATAATTGATCTCATATCACGTATAATTGACAGAGGCTATTAAAAACATAAAGTTTATATTATATTGCATAAACTAGAAATTATCTTACATATTAATTATTCATTTCTTTAGTATATAAATATATATTATTATTGATGATAATACATTTTAATTGTAAAGTAATCAAAAAAGAAAAAAAAAAATTATTTAAATGTTAACGTAATGAGCAGTTATGGGGAGGATATGCTATAAAATTCTTTTATATTTATTAAAAAATGTTTCTCTTTTAAGCTTTTTTAAGAGCAACGCTATCCTCTCCTAATAATTCTATTGTTTGAGATAATGGTCTTCTGTATGCTATATCCCAAGTTCCTTGTTTTTCAGTTAAAACCTTTTCAAATGGTTTAGATTTATCAATAGAACTATAAGATGATTGATCTCCTAAACCAGTAAGATCACCACCCCATGTAGCAATACCATAAAGACAACCAACAAAAATTGCACCACCAACAGTTTTTGAAACTGAACGAGTAAAACTACCAGCAATTGCACCAGTAGCTAAACCACCATAAAATGAGTTTACACCATCATTCTTTTGTCTTAAATTAGCACTAGCATTTTTAACAAATACACCAGCAGTATATGATGAAACCATCATAGTTACAAGTAATCCACTAGTACGAAATCTTTGAGCATTAGTAATATTACCTCTGTAAAGTGTATTACCAGCAGCTGCAAATACAGTAGCTAATAAACCAGATCCAACTGCAGCTTGAGTTGATGCTTCAATAGTATCCACAGGAGTAAAAGCTGACTTTTTAAGACTATAAGTTGGTGTATATAACTTAGTTGGCTTAGATGTTTCAACTGGTGTTTCTGACATATTATCTTTATAAATATATAATGATTATTATACCTAACTATAGCTTCGCGCCCTTGGTTATTTTTTTTCCTAGATTTTCGTCGCTCTGCCAATCAAGTGCCTTACTTTTCAAATTGCCCCGGGTTGCGAGCACCGGCACACATGCACGTGGAACGCGAGCCGCAGGACTCCCGTCCATGGCGCGAGCGGCCGGCTGGGGGCTGTTCTGGCGGCCAGCGCGAGGCCCAAGAACATCCCAACGGCTTTTGCGCCATATTTTGGTAAGTATAGTGACTATCTGGTGACTTATTATCATGCTGGACTATTAGGAACCGATTGGCCGGATCCATGCAATCTGCTACATAATATTAGAGTGATAAATGTATTAACTGACCAAAATATTCATCTATTGGAGGGTTAATCAAGATTCGGCAGAATGGATTCATAGTGGTATATTCCATTGACTATCACGTGCTATGACAGGAACGGCTATATCTTCTTAAAATGATTTGTGGAGTAATGGTTGCTTAGGTTTAGCGGTGAGATATATTAGCATGAGTTACGTTAGTTCTTTTTTCAGTGAAGGCAGTAGATATTTAGTTGTTGGTGCGTCTAAAAATCCACAAAAGTTTGGATATAAAGTATTGAACTGGTATATAGCACACGACCTTCCTGTTACACCAATTAATCCAACTAGTGATTCAATTTTAGGAGTAGATGCAGAGAAATCGTTGGTGGAAGCTATTAATAAATATCTGGAGGATAAATCTGTCAAGGATTTTGGTGTATCTTTTATTACTGCCCCTCCAGTAACATTACTGGTTATTAACGAACTTATTAAAGGTCGTTACAATGATAAGAATGTAATCAAGAGTTTCTGGTTCCAGCCAGGTAGTTTTGATGAAGAGATAATTCAATTATCAACTGATGGTTTAAAAGTTAAAACTGTTATTTATGATGATTGTATTCTAGTCAGTGGTGAGAGTGCTTTGTATCAGGCAAAAATTTAGGTTTATATCTTTATATCTAAATGTATTATGTATAAACAATTAAATACAAATTGTATTACATACCCATTTCCTTGAGAATCTCCATCTCAGCCGCGTAGTCTTCGTCGTCGCCCTCAAACAGCGGCGCTGCCTTAGCGAGCTCTTCCTGCGTGTTCACAGCATCCAGTGTCACGGCAGTAATGTCCTCCTCCAAGTCGTCGTCAAAGTCGTTATCGGAGCCGTCACTGAAGTCGCCCGCGTTCTTGTCCGCCTCGTTATTCGCGCTGGCCTCCAGTACCGGCGCCGCGCCCGTCTTGGCCCAGCTCCTCGTTGTCGCTGTCGCCCACAAACAACGGATTGCTCTCTAGCATGGCCGGCTCTGCGGCGCTCTCGAGCGTGGCTGGCTCTGCAGTGCTGGTGCTGCTCTCTGGCACTCTATCGCCAGGGACCGCATAGCTATCTATATGCATCTCAGCTCCACCATCATTGGCAAAAGAATTGTTCTCTTCTAGATGCAGATTAAACAATCTATCTTGCTCGCTTTGTATCCATTGACGTCTGTACATTGCAGTTCTACCATTGGTTAATGCCTTCTTAGTGTAACATATACGAACGAACGTCTCAAAATTTGCCTTGGGGAACACTTTATGAGCCCATAGCTGATAGAATTGTAAAAGCTTTGTCGCATTAGAATATTCTGTCGAGAAAGAAACATGTTTCTTAGAGTTTATCACTTTAGTAGATGATCTAAACTTTACTCTCTTATCAAAGTTCTGTCTTATATAAGGAAGCCCATGGCTTGATAATAGCTGATCATCAGATAATGTAACTAATTTCCGCCGCGTGCTAATATTAACATCACCGAGTCCTAAAACATCATCGACACTAGTATCATTATCTTTGCCACCCAAATTACTCATATCTAAAGGATCAAATGGCCTTTGAGATGAGGAATTATCGTTCCTGGCCGAAGACCCATCTTCAGCAGGATATGAGGTTTCCGCAAAGTAGTCATCGTCAGATGCCTCTTCTTCAACGAAAAGAGGCTCATTAGATGCTTTGGAGTGAACGTTCTCCTTATCTGGTCCAGACGAAGATTTAACTGTCACAAAATCATCAGAAGCAAATAGATCTTCCATGTTCGCTAGTGTGGTATAGTACGCGTAGAACTTGAAAAAATTAAAATAAAAAAAGATGCCCTTGATTCCGCGTTTATGGATCACACAAGAGACTTTGAGTTTTCACTATTATTCTAAGAATTATATAATTAAGCCTTAAAAGTAAAAACTAACGGCAATACGCTAATTTTTTAAAATATTACCTTAAATAACCGTGGTATGAAGACCTACTCTAACGCGTCAACCGCAGCTCCTACCCTAGTACCATGAGCCCCGGTGATTGGGGCCAGTGTGGCCAAAAAAAGAGAGTGTAAAGCTACAATGTATAGGTTCGGACAGAGAGAGGATGTCCGCGGCTGTAACGGATATGGGCTCTAATATGGCGGAAGACAATGAAGAATTGTTTAATATTTTCCATGATAATTCTGATCGTCTTCATAGATTGACTAATATCAATACATCAGATTATTTGGAGCAGTTAGCGCCTATTATTCGTGATTCGTTAGTAGAGACTGATTCACTAGAGAATTTGTTGGAGAGTTTAGAAGAGATTTCGCAAGAGAAATCTCGTAATTTAGAAGAAATATGTAAAGAGTCAGAAAATGATATTTTACGTTCAGTCAGTGATATTTCTAAAATCAGAACTTCTAGTACAAAGTTACAGAATGAGATTGGGGAGATAAATCAGACTCTTGAGACCACAGGTACAAAGTTAATTGAGAAAAAGAAGAGATATTTAAATTTAAAGGATAACTCCAATAAGATAAATCAATCAGTGGATTTAATAAATTCTTCTTTACAGATGTTAGAACTTAGTAATAAAGTTCATGATTTGATTAAAAAGGAGAAGTTTTTCATTGCTTTAAAGAACTTGGATGATTTGAAAAATATACATTTAAAAAATAGTGAGATTAATCAATTCAAATTTTCAAGACAAATATATCAATCTATACCAATTTTAACTACATTAATCAAACAAAAAAGTTTTGAAAGTGTTAGAAAGTTGTTAAGTCATTTAGATAAAAGTTTTGCTAATATTGGAGAAATTCTATTTAGCTACACTGAATCATTAATTGATAAATGGTATAAAAGAATTAATTCTGATAAAAATTCTGATTTGAGTGATATTTTAAAAGAATTTTCTTTAAATTCTCCTATTGAATTAACTATTAGACTTAGTGATTCAAAAACTAAAATGAATCCTTTAGATAATGAATACATCCAAATACCTTTGAATCCAATTTTCGATGCTATTTTGATATATGAGTCAATTGATGAATTGGACGATTTACAAGCTAAATATCATAAAGAAATTGCAATTAGAAAAGACAGATTATTTCACCATCTTTTGAAGTCTAACCCAGGAACTGATTCCGCTTCTACATTTAAAGATACCGAGTCTATTAAGGAACTTCTTCACAAATTGTCTGCATATTTTATTGTGGATTCTGTTGTGAATAAAAATACTAGATATAAATTACGGACTCAGTTGGCCACTAATAATTTATGGGAAGCAGTAGTGGATAAATTAATACCTGAATTGACTAAATATATTAAAAATGTGACGAATGATAACCTTAATGAATTAGTGGAAATAAAGCAAACTTTAGGTATATTTGTGAAGTTAATGGAAAATTATAGATTTTCAATTACAAAAATATATAATGAATTATTGATTCTACTTTTTAAGAAATTTCAAAAGATTTTACTTAATAACTTTGAAGAAGAGTTCAAGATTTCTTTATATGAAGATGATTCGATGCCAATGAGAATTAATGATATGACTTTATATAAGAAAGTTTTAGCCGTCAGTTGGTACCAAACAGATAACCCTGATATTATTCCTATATCACCTATTAGTCCACCAATTAGTGGTAAATCCAGTCAGGATAGTTTCCCAAAACATCTCCCATTTTCTCAATTATATCCAATGACTTGTGCGCAAATTAGATCATTTGTCAATAAATCATTACAGTTTTTGGAATTTAATATATATAATAAGGATTATAAATTATTAAGTCAGTTGTTGATCAGCTCTCTTGATGAGTTAATGAGTGATAAAATTGGTAAGCAATTGAAGGAGAAGGTGAACTCAACCAACAGAGAAGAAATTGCACAAAATTTGATTAATTTGGATTTTTTCTATATTTCTTCAAATGAAGTATCTAAACTTTTAACTTCATATAATGCTATGGTAGCAAATAATAATCCATCAGGTTCATCACCTCTTATTAATGTTAACTTAATTAAAAGCTTACCTCAAAAGAATTTCCAGTTAGCTTCAATAAAAATATTTAAAGAAATTAAAAAGACTGCAGAAAACAAGTTGTTTGAGATGGTTGATGGTAAGGTAATCCAATTAATGGAGATGACAGAGTTCGAATTCGACAGTGGTATTGTTAATGATCAACCTTCAACATATATTATTGAACTTGGCGAGTTTCTTAAGGCAATGTTCAGTTCAACATTTAGTAATTTACCTGCTCAAGTTCTTAATTTATTGATTTACCGTACATTCGATATTTTAGCAGATCATTTTAAAGATGTTCTCAAGACATCTCCTTTAATTACAGATGTTTCTATTTTAAATTTCGACTCAGATCTTTCATACATTGAAAATATCCTTTTTGAACTCAGAGAGGGAGATTCTATTGGTGATGGCAGCAAGCTTCGTCAAAAGTTTGAGGAATTACAACAAATTATATTGTTATTAAAGAATGGATCTTTTGAAGAATTTAGAAACTTTAAAGCTGAAAAGTATAATAAAGTTGAATATGATCTTGGTGCTCAATTGCTAAACAAACTTAGAATAAATGGTAAAACTATTGGTGAGATTCAAAGTCAACTGAGACTTGCATCACCAGATCCTAGCAGTCCTCAAGATCCAGGACAGAATACTGGTATTCCTTCAGTCATTAAGAGTCCTTCGGCAATGAATTTTTCAAGATTTTATAAGTTTAGAAATCCTAGCAATTAATGAATTCAATGATTTACCCTTTTGTAAAAAATATTTACCTACAAATTGTAAAAAAATTAAATAAATGGTAAAAGTTTATAAATTACGCTGAGTTCCAAATATCTTGGTATCCCATTATAGAAGTAGCAGTTCCTGCTAACGCTACTGCACCCTCATTTGATGATAATACCTTACCACTGTTTAACGCAACAAAGAAATCTAAGCAATCCCAGAGGAAACGACGCTTGGCTTTAAATAATTTTGCTTCTATTTGCTTGGAACTCACTTTTTCAGTTTCTTTTCCTTGCTGTTGGAAATTAATAGCGTACAAATTACGCAAATCAGTAATTAAGGCAAAGGCAATACCTAAAGCCCAGAATCTACCAGCAAACTTAGGGGCATTTGGAAGTGTACTAGCTTTAACAATTTTTAAATTCTTTAAGAAAACTGTTTGATCAAAGAAAAGATAAATAAATAATGAAGCATCCCTTAGTATAGCTAATAATTTTGCATATTTATCTTGTGATGAGTCTAATGCCTTACCAACATTTGCTATATGCTCAAGAGGTTTAAGAAATCTGTATGACTTACGAATAAATGAAAGATCATCTGAAACAGATTTAAAAGTAGATGACAGTATACTTGAATTCTTTCCAGAATAAAAATATGCTAAAAATCTTGTCAAGTACTGAAGTACCCGAAATAGCTTATCCCGGCCAACTAGATTATTGTTAGTCACCGCCTCTTCCATTACGCCATGTCAAAAAAAAAATCAGGCAACTGTCAATCAACAGATGAGAAAAAAAAAATAGTAGCTAATACATACCAGTCTTTGATATTGTCTTCAACAACTGAAGAACCAACGGATTGTGTGTAGCAATCTTATATGATACACTGGACATTCTGAGCCTAGAAACTTCGGATGGTGTCTATAGCTGATCTGTAGTAGCGCTGAAGTGTGGAGAACAGTTACGTCAAAGTAGTAAAGTAAAAACTAGTTGATATAACAGCAGTGACAGTGTTAATATTATTTACTGAAAATGTAAATATTCAGTTTTTTAATTTTTCAGTATTATTACACCCTGGGTGAATTTATGAAATAATGTGGCGCGTTGACTGCAATATATAAACCCCGGAGAACGTCATATTGTAAGTTGTGGTTTCATCGGCTAAACGCTTCCAATCAAGCGGTGGGGAAGCAGTCCGATATTCTGCAGCTACAACTATAATAGTCTCCGTTAGCCGCATCAGATCGCCTTTTTTCTATAACAGCAACAGTTATTATTTATACATTTATAACCTATTTATTATATGTGATATTGAAATATAAACTATTAATTGAACTAAATTAAAATATATAATTAAATTGACTTTCTTTTAAAGTAAAAAGTCAGTCAAATTTAGCTTAAGAAAGAAAAACTAAAAAGTTACGACGATAGACTATCTCTGATAAAGGTAAACCATTCTCATAACTTTCTTGAATAATTTCAAATGCTAAAAATGAATTTAAATTGAAGTTACGCTTACTTATCTCAAAAACTTTGAGTAACGCTTTCTTTTTGAGCTCAAAATCTAATGTTTCAAGAGCTCCACACATCATTGCAAATGTTAAACAACTATTAAAAATTGTTAATGTATGTTCATTAGTTACTTTTTCAGTCATATCAAATAACTGAAAAACCAATTTTACCATTTCTTTAGAAAATGCTTGAGCAATTTCCAGATCTCTAGGAACCATAATTACTCTTCTATAAAGAATCAGTAATGCTGCATAAGTAAATAGACGATTAGTTAATTTTAATATTTCAATACTAATATTATCATCTGTCTTAATCGCATCTAATTTATCAATTACTTCATGTAACTTATTAATAAGGTTATTCTTATGTATAAGTGCTTTATCAATAAGTCCCAGATTAACATGTAAAATATCAGTATATTGAAGAGATTTATCCTTTCTTGAATCTCTAAATTTATAAATTAAGCTCCATTTCTCTTTTGAAAGTTGCATTACTTTATAAAATTCTCCAAGCATTGAAATATCTAATCCAAATATTTGTTCACCAAGAATCTCTTTGAGACTTGCTTCACAGCTATCAATATCATTACCGAGATGATTAGATTCAAGATATGAACTATCATCTTTGTAGATTGTCTCTTTGTTTACTTTTGGAGCTTTTGATAGACATCCTGATACAATTGATGCTGTCGAAGACCAAGTTACTAAATATTTGACAAAATTCGAAAGTTCTCCTTGATCGACATTTGGTTCAATATACTCATCAACAAGTTCTTGATGGACATCTTCAAAGACATCAAAACTTAAAGCTGTAAATACTAAATCTCTATTAGAGTCAATTAATTTCCATTGTAATCTTTTACATGTTATCTTTTCCAAGTAAGTGAACAAGCATACCAAAATAATACTTTCATCTAAATTAGAATTGGACTTCAAATTTGAAGTAAGTTCTTGAAATGCTCTAGATGCCAAGTTTTGAATAATTGGCTTATGGTAGTTAAATCTTGAAAGAGAATTCTTACTAATATTTAAATTGGTCAATGAACGTGAACTCTTCAGTAAATTGCCAACATCTTCCAAAGTCAACTCCTCAAAGTTAGATTTAAACAGACGGAATGCGCCAGCAACAGATAAAAGTAAAGATAAAATAGCAGGATAATGGAACGCAATTGCTGGAAGTTGATATTTAAATGGATTCTTCTTTATTATAGATTTGTCCAAGTCGCTAACCAAACCATAGAACTCATCCTTGTAATTAACCATACTGTCTGAAACATAATGGATATAAAAATGAAATAACTCTCTATAGTAAGAGACATGTAAAAGTAAGTCTGGTAAAGGGTTTAAGCAAACACTAATTGGAATATGAAGTCTATTAGTATAACTATAGAAAAATTGAGAATTTTTCTTATCACAAATAGTAGCAATATCTTTGCCATATGGATCATCTTCATCGTCATCATCAATCTGTGCGGAAAGTAACACAACTCCTATTGGAGCAATACTATAAATATCTTCATATTCAAATACTTCAGTACCTAAAACATCTAATTCAACTATATCAGTCTTATCTGCAGTGATATTTGTGAATTCTCTCCAGAAATCATCAGATTCCGCAAATGGAATTGAGATATTCTTATTAGAAGAGATGCTTGGCCGCCCATCTGGTTGAGGCTCTCTGAAAATCACTTCATTATTAATGAAATCTGACACACTAAGTTCAGTAAAGAAATTCTCAATATTCATTAAACTATCCTTGTTTTCTTCTAACTTATATGGATTGTTTTCAATGTCATCATTTGATTTTGATATAGGCTTGTGATGCATGAACTGCTTAGCAGTACCTTGCTCTAATTGGTAACTAGGGAGAAGGAATTGCTGTGCTAAATTAGAAATAGTAGCCTTAGTAAACATAGGTAATGATTGCCCAACATGAACCTTTAATCTCTCAACTAGTGCTTTGAGTCCTGGTCTAATTGTTGTATAATTTGACTCTGCCTCATCACACATTTGAATATCGCGAGTTGCCTCATACAAAAAGTTATCAAGCAGTGAATTCTCTTTTAATTGTACTTTATCTTCTTTTTCCTTAGAGTTAAAATCATGGATAATATAATTCTCAAATGATCCCATAGAATTATGCTCATAATTCTCGCTAACTCTAAGACTTTCTTTAAAGTTGGAATTATCATAACGAAATGCATCATCAATTATTGAGTCTGAACCATCACTTCCGATAGTAACATTAAAACGACCATCATCAATATCTTGATCTTCAGTTTTTATCATTATAGATGCAGAATCAATACTAGTAGGGACACTGGAGTCGCCGAATGCCATATATGGTTCTATATTACTGGATACTGAAGATTCAGAGTCGGTTGGCACCACCAAAAATGAGTTTGATTGTGGCCGATGGCGCTTGATGGATTTAGCAATTGTTTCTTCTAAATCACTATCACTATCTAAACCAGGTGTTATAATAGTAGGATTAAGAAAATCACCATTGGTTTGTGGCAACGCCGATGGCTCTTGCACTGCATTGCTAATAGAAGATATGCTTCGTTTTCTTGATTTAGTAGGCGTAGTTCTATCGTAAACATTATAAGCTTTAGAGATATTTTTGTTCTCATTAACAAATTCAAATTTAACATTTGTAAAATTCTTCATATGAATAACATCTTTACTAGATTTATTATATTCATTTACAAATTTGGGTTTGAAATTCTTCGGTACTGTATTGGAAAACTCCTCAAAATTATAACCACAATTTTGCATAGCTTGCTTCCTTTTTTCATCTTTATATGGTCTACCTCCCCAAGAAAGTTTTATAGAATAATCACAACTGCCACTATACTTTTTAGATTTTAAACAATTTGAACACAGAGGCTTCTTTTCATCGCATTTTATTTTCATACGCTTGCAGTTCTTACACCCTAACCGAGAACGCGTATACTTTGGTTTCTGTTTAGAAAGTGTCGTCATTATTATAAACTGTTAACTATGTTTATCAAGTTTCTGGTTCGCAATACCTTATATCTATAAAATTATATTTTGCGTTACTAGACCCCCTAAAATACAAATTTTTTGTGAAACGAAAAACAAGTTACATGTATATATATATATATATATATTTATATATGCAAGAGTGCATGGAAAATTTATTATTGTAATACTAATGTCAAATACTGTGCCACCTGAAATGTCAAGGTTGCCCTATGTCATCTCCACATTTCAGTAAAGCTGCCATAGCAAGATGCTCGGTTGCATATCGCACAAATGCGGGGAAGTTTCTACATAAAAATGTACGCTCACTTGCATCTGTCCCATTTTCACAAGGATGAACTAAAAGTTTCTCCACATCTGTGTCCGTCAACCCGGGCCCTTTAATATGCAATGTATTGTTTAACCTGTACCTTTAATATTGGGGACTCTGGATTTCGGACCATATACCGTCGAATATTTATTACTTAATAATTAAATTTCACTTTTATATAATTAACTAATTATTAAAATTATTAAAATTTAATTATATTGACGTTTCAATGAAGCCTGGTGAAAATTCTAGGCAGCTTCCTTCTCCCCCTCTTTTGGTCACTAATATTGTCGGAACAAAACGTAACCATGATCATATTTTGCCATATGAAAAGAAAGCTAAACAATCTACCGACCGATTTGACTCACCCAGGTCCGTTAAAACTGCAGAAACTTAGTTTCTAAATATGTTTATTTCCGCGTTTAGCTTTCTCTGCGAGAAATCTAAGACCTCATTCAATTCCTCGAGCAATATAAATTGTACTTGATGCATCAAAATTGGCAATAATTTGTTCGAATTTGATCGGAAATTTTCAGTTTCTTTACCCCCGCCCCATTAATACAGTTTTACGATTACACCTACAAATCTTAGTACTTTGACATAATATTGTATATCCTAAAAATTGATGTCATCAAAAATAAATCAAGAAATTTGAAAAAGAAAAGAAGAAGGAGAAGAAGAAGAAGAAAAAAAAATATGAGAGAAAAAAACCGTTTAACTTAAATGTCTTCAACAAATAAAGCTTTACCTTTTTCATGACCATCATCCTTTGGTCTACCAAATAAGTTATCCATTTCAGCATCATCATCAGAAGATGCTTGAGTAATGTCCGTAGTACGACGTTGAACTCCGCCGACTAATTCATGACCATTGGCATTTTCCTTATTTCCAATTTGAGAAGTTTGCTCTTCGTCATCATCGGTAACATTATAATCTTTATCTGTTTTAATAATTGCATCACCATTACCTATTATTGGTCGTGGAGTTGAAATTTCTTTTGGTGATTGAATTTCTTTTTTAAATGGATTACCAAAACTAAGTCCGCGCTTTCTCTTTGTTGGAGAAGTTGGATCTTCAGTCTTTATGGATCCACCATTTATTTTTGGTGAACGAGTTAAATTAGCTATTTTACTCAAAAACCGATCACCACCTCTTAACTCTTCCCCAGCTTTTTTTGTCGGCGTAGCTGTAGCAACCGATTCTTCAGCCGTTGGCTTCACGGAAACTTCGGCCTTATCGGCTTCCGTAACTTCCTCTTCCTGCACAGTTACTGTTTCTGTCTCAGTTTCGGTTTCCTCACCGTCATCAAATTCAAAAGTATTTGAAACATCAGCAGTTTGTAGTTCGGCAATAATTAAAGCTTCCTTATTAACAAGCTCCTGTTTCTGAGCTTCGAGCTCCTTTATCTTTGCCTCATGCTTGGCAAGTGCTTCCTCGTATTTTTTACGCTCTTCTTTATCCTTATACTCCTTTTCTTGTTTTTCTAAAGCCTTAATCTCTGCCTCTAATTGTGAAATCTTATTGGCATTAACCCCAGGTTTAACTCCAGAGAATTTGTTCTCCTTCTCAAGTGCCAAGACGGTAGCATTCTTCAATTCTGCTTGCTTTTGAATTCTCAAAACCTCGACTGACGATTTTTCATACTCCTCATTGGCCTTCTTCTGGTCAGCCAAAATCTTCTTTTCCTCTGTCAAGTTCTTCTCAACTTCAGCCTTCAAGCGAGCAACTTCAGTACTGGCTTTAAGTTTTTCCAGATCGCCCACGGCATCAGTTAATGTCTGCTCTGCAACCTTTAAGTTGTTCTCAGACTTTTCCAACTGATCTCTTGATTTCACCAATAACGCTTGAGCAGTCTTCGAGTTCTCCTCATTGACATTGTAGATTTCCTCGAGCGCCTTTTGCTCATCCAACAAGTTATTATGAGCACGTCTTTCAGAGTCTAACTTGTCAATAATAGGTTGTAAGTCTTCTAAATGCTCATCATTCAACTTCTTAAGATCAGCTTGCTTAGATTCCTTGAATGCTGTAAGATCCTTGAACAATTTATCATTCTCCAATTCCTTCTCCTTAGCAAGCTGTGCCACTGTCAAGTCGTGCTTCTTTTTGAGTTCCGCTAAGATTTGCTTCTGCTTGACTAATTCTTGCTCTTTCAAATCCTCCAACTCCTTCTTCTTCTTTGCATACTCTTCCTTTGTTGTCGCAATACGCTTCTTGTGCTCAGTGGAGACCTCCTGCTTAATCCGCTTTTCCTCCTCCTTCTTGGCCTTGACATCTGCATTATAAGCTTCCTTCTCCTTGCGCAATCTCTCTTGCTCTTCAGCGTACTCAGCATCAAGTTTACGTTGCTTCTCCACCTTCACATCAATATTTGATAAAACTGGGGCAACAAACTTACGAGCAATTGCTTCAACCTCCTCAACAGGCATGAAAAGTCCTCCACCCAAATCATATTGTCCCTTGTTAGACAGGTGCTTACGCTCCTCGCCTCTTTGACGCGCAACCTCCATGGCCTTTTCGTTAAACTCCAGGTTGGAAAAGAGGTAGCTAGAGTCACTAGACTCATTCAAACTGGCAATAGTCTTTGCAGCACGTTGTTGTGCAACACTAAGCACGCTAGCATCGAGTTTAGAGTAGCGTCTATCGTTGGTCTCAGGAGTAACGACAGTCGGATTCTTCATAGCGTAGCTAGCACCAATGAACGATCCGCCATGACGACCCGAGTCGTGCTTAGTTGGCGAGGTGGCATTCTTCAGGATGGACGAGGCATTCAAGGTAGCCTGCTTGCTCAATTTAGAGAAATCAATTTCTTTAGTTGGAGAAGTAGCACTAGCTAAACCTTGTCTTGACGCCAGGTACACGGACTCAACGCGCTTGTTGATAGCGTCAGTTGCAGACTGTCTAGCCAAAGCCTGAATCTTTTCATAATTAATACTTCCAATATTACCAGTACTAGTTAATGTTGATGGTGATGAAAATCTTGGGACACTGTTTTTGTTACTAGAATCACTTGAAATTGAGTAGGTAGAAGCAGATGACATTTTAGCATTAGATGCAGCCGTCTTAGAGAGTGCCAGGGAGCCCGAATGAGAATAATCAGAAGAGCGTGTATCTGAACGATTTAGTAATGTATTAGCAGCAGTTGGTGATAAAGCATATTTCTGACTAAAAGAAGTATTAGTAGCAGAATTTTCAATTTTTGGTGATTTCAGTTTAGCAGCTAAAGCAGCTAAGGCGGCTTCTGAAGGTACCTCACGAGAATATGAATCAATAGTAAGGTCTGATTTAGCAGCTAATAATGCTGCTTTAGCTCCAGAGTCTTTATCAGAAATACCAATAGTCCCTTTACTAGGATTATTAAAAACTCCCAGTTTTAGTTTGGCTTGATATTGAGCAGCTTCTGATAACTTCGCGCCCTGTTTCTTATAAACCCTAGGTTTTTGGGGAGAAACTGTAGACATCCTTTGTTCAATTTCTATTCACTATTAATTTCTAAATCTAATATTACTAAAATTTAGCACTAAAATTAAGGATAGATAATCGTTCAACTCTCAAAAATCAGTTGATGGTGTATATATCGTGGTGCTCCTACCTGAAATTAAAGCAAAGATGCCGGCTGGCTGGTTGCTTGCTTTCCACCATGTGATTGTATGCAGTTACCACTGCGGCGGTAGCTACGAGTGAAATAATCTGCAATGTCTCGGGCGACGAACAAAGCGTCCGATTAGCGACGGATTGAACAATAGCGATATATTCGTTTAGAGTATAGTATAGATAGCAGTAGTAGTATAAATAGCAGTAGTAGTATAAATAGCGATAGTAGTATAAATAGCGGTAATAGTATAGATAACAGTAATAGTAGCGGTAGTAGTAGCAGTAGTAGAACAGCGAAAGACAACCTGGCTGCGTCGGCCCGCGCCATACCTCACTGAGCTAAACGTTCGCTGCAGCCCTGAGACGCACTATGACGATTAACGCTTTCCCGCTAGCCAAACCTCGCCAATGTGGTCGAACCAAGTAATCTCGTCAGGTAGGTATCGAACAATGTCACCGGTAGTTTTCTTCAGCGATATTGCGCCAATTTTATCATAAGCGCACCATAGATAGCTATAACAGAATTGAGTCTGTTTCCAACCTCTTTCAGGTTGATTCATATCGTTTGCATAATCATGAGTTACCACTGGTGGTTCCAATGAAGCCTCAATTTTTAAAGCCTGTTTATATAATTTTCTGAGTTGTAACTTTGTGAGTCCTTGAGATTTCTTTTGTGCAGCGTCCCAGCCCAAACTTCTCATATCTTTACACGTTTCGAACCCAGAATTAATCCATAATAGCGTGTGATTGTCGTTATCCGATACTTGCCCCGGATGGGTAGAACATAGCTCATACGATCCTGCTGGATTATACAAGTGTTGGTCTGGTGTTGATAAAGTGCCAACTGATACAGCAGTTTTGGTGTTAAATTTATAGTCTTCATCGCCGGCAATAGATAAGCCTAGCCAGTATAGCTCTTTATCACCCCAAAGCATTTCTTTAAGCGCATCTTTCCAACTAACCAACTGAGTTGCCATTAAAACTCCTTTATAATGTTTCTTCTTATTTATTAAAACAATTCCAGCCTCCATAAAGTGATAAAATTTATCCTTCAAGTATCGATTGTTAAGAGTATGCAGGGTAGCTTCATTATAGCCAAAGAATTCTGTATCTATCTTTGAAGGCATTAACTGTTTGATAAAATCAATGTGTTGAGATGGATTAAATTTTAAATCAGTTCTATCTTGGAAAAATAAAGTACCAGTTGTTTTATATTGTGTCATATTGAAAAGTATATCCAAATTCACAAGAGGTACAACATCAGCGTCCATCAAAATAGTCTCTTCAAAGCTAGAAAATAGTAGAGCTAATATTTTTGTAGAATAGCCTTTAAGAAGCTCTTTATAAGGATTTGTGATACTTTCCTTGATATTAACAAACCAAAGTTGCTGCTTAGGAAATTCTTTATATTTAACCTTCATAGAAAGAGGTAAACCCATAAATGCTTCATTTGTAGCTTCCATAGGATCTCTAGCAGCATGCACTAATTGAGAATATCTTTTCTTACTTAAACCTGTATGAACTATTTCAATTGGAAGTTTATTCCCTAGAGCTCTTAAAACGTTTATTAACGATACTGCTTGTTGTGCATATATACCATTTGTTGTTATAACAATACCTTTACCTTGTAACTTTTGTTTATACAATTTAACCAAGCACGTATTTTGTTTCCTATTAACATCATCAAATACTTGACTATATTTAATATTATCAACACTATTTTTATCGCTGTGAAACTCTGCATTTAAAACAGAATACTCAGGAATCATATCATATTTGGTACCATTCCATCTAGTAAAAGTTGGAACAATACCAGATAAATATGGGAACATCTTAGAATGAATATCTGAACATTGCAGAACTTTCTCATGAGAATTTGAAAATAGATATCTTTTTAAATAACCAATATTATCAGCTAAGTAAAAGATTTTATTATTATCAGCAGGTGCTATTGGAATAGGTTCCTTTATTGATAAATCATTATCATCATCTAAATAACAACTTAAAAAGCCCCTTAAATGACGAACTTCGTCTTTCATTTCATACTTGTCACCGTTTGCTGTGTATTTGTTTATAAAGCTTGCTCTAGATTTATCATTAAGAGTTGAAAAGTATGCAGCACATTTGGCCCTTGTATCCAATTGCTCAAATTCATTAAATTTCCTAATAATTGAAATATAAAAAGAATTTTTATATTCATCTCCAAATAATGAAGAATACTTCTCACTGAGTTCTATCCTCTCTATATCCTCATATAATATGCGTCTCGTATACACTGTAAACAATGAGATCACAATTAAGCTGCAAACCATCTGTAAGGTTCTCCTAACTATTCGCTGCATGGTAAAAGATCAATATAAACCAATTTAGTCTCAGCTCTTCACATATACAAGAATGCTAAATATCTCCTGAATGGCAATTGTTTTTCTTCCCATGTTTTTTTCACCTTATGTTATGCCAGAAGAAGCATAAGGGCAATAATATCCGATGCCCCCCGAAAAGCCTCGCTAGTTACCCTACATTGTCTGTGCATTTTGCGGTTGATGAGGACGATGAAATGAGGGCATCGCCCAATGGTCTTGGAGAATTCGGGGATTGCAAGTAATATTGCTGATACTTTTACGCAACTCAATGGTGCAGAAAAGGCCGCAAATGTAAGTTTTACTAGTGATTTAATTTTGAGCAAAGTTTTTAACATTTAAAGCAAATAGAGAACCTTTTGGAAGGTTTGGAGGCAAAAATTGCTTCATTACAAGAAGAAATGGGAGATTTATCTAATGATTCAACCAAAGATCAGGCATCTAAAGTAGCAGGTTTAAAGAGCATGGACCAAGAAATGCTGAACATTCTTAAATTTGCAGAAAATTTGCAATCGCAGGTAAACTCAGCAGAAGAGCAGCTTCGTTCCTCCACTGACAGCGAACCTGATAAGAAATGATTGGCTGGTTGTTGACTAAGTGTGGCTCTAGCTATCGTGTTTCGGGTACGTGTCTATGGTGGATCGTGCTGGAAAATATCTGTGGTGATGTATGAGGTGCTGGGTAGGTGCTGGGTGTAGCCCACTTTGGTGGTTGGCGGGCAACGCCGCCCTGGAGTGAGAACCAGGTGATAATAGTGGGAGGCGAGTTTTTATGATGTTGTGGAGTTAATTATACGATTCAATAGAATTTAGTGTAGTACACTCCCTTTTTCTTTTGCAAAAGCAGCAGAAATCCCGGTGGGATTAACTGAAGCCGTGAATACCAGGAATGTCCAAGCGCACGCTGCCAGGGGATCATTTTGACTGCTTAATGGCTTCCACTAAACTGTCAGTACCAAGATCTAGATATCCATAATGCATCAGTTCCAATATGATACATATTTACAATATGTGCCATTAGTACAGTACGTGGATAATGTACCCAGAGGAAAGTTACTAGGTATATTAAGGCCCTGAAACAAAACAAAAGAATATTATAACTAACTACAGTCAATAATTTATAGTGGAAATTTATATAACCAACTATATAATATTTCAAGTTTTTACATGGCCAGAACATGAAATAGACTTATAATTGCCGATGACTCTGGGTGCACCATATTGGCGTATTAGCCTTAAACTTTTACGAGATGCCGTTTGACCCTACAATAAATTCATGCAGTAAGTACACCGGCGAATAAGCCTAATACCGGGGCAGGGCACTAATTATAATTAAAGCTCAATATTATTTATAGATAAGGTCAAAATATAGGGGTCTATTAAATACTTTATTATGCTTTATATTAAAACTAAGGCTTAATTTATTGCCGAGATTTTATTTTTATTTTTATTTTTGTTATTTTTTTTAATACTATCCACTTATCTGTTTCAAGCTACTTTATCAATCACCGAATTATTAAAGATTATATTCTTTAAACAAATGTTTTTAAATGAGAATTCGGTAAGTATCCATTGGGATCCAAGTTCAGCTTATTACTCACCGTCAATATCTGATGATACTTCAAAATGGGACAGTAATCCAATGACAATTAGAAGTGCTGGGAGTCAGACCCCTCATAAAGTTGGACCATCATTATGGTTAGGGGATATAAGCTCTCTTAGTTCTCTTGATTTTTTTGATTCTCATAATTCTATTAAAGTTATAATATGTTGTATGCCTGCTGAACAGATAACAAATAGATTTTTAGTTAATCATATGGCTTCATTTCCACCACCAGAGTATTGTACTTTGGTTATAGATCCTACTTTTAATACGAATAGTCATAATAATCATAAATTAGCTGAATATCAGCCAAAAGTGCTTCAATTTACTAGTAGATATAATAATATTTTGAATGCAATAATAAATACTGAAGTTAATGGTTCAGCTTTTGATTTTACATCACCTTTAATAACTATTAAAGATTCATTATGTTTAATAGAAAATATTGTACAATTAATTCATTTAATAAGGAATAATTTTCAACAAACAGATATTTTAATATTAGGTGATTTAAGTTCTGAAAAACATATGATTAGTGCTCTTTTAATTATTATGGCATGTACAATTAATGAAAATATATCATTACCTATTCTTGATATAGTATTTCATATAAGGCAAAGAACTTCATTTTTAGATTATGTTTTTTTAAACAATGCCAATTTTTATGATATATTAGCAAAATATAGATTAGGTATAGTTGCTGCTAATAATTCTTATGCAAATACTTCATTATCTAGAGGAATTTCATTAAAACGATATTCTAGATCACCAACAGGTTCACCAAAAAAGAATGAAGGTCCAAATTCAAAAAGAAATAAAAATTAATCATCATCTTCTTCTTCAGAATCTTCTTCTAATTCTGGTAATGGATAATTTAAAATAACAGCAATTCCTGTTAATTTATCAAGTTGTTCTCCAGAATCATGTAAACTTGAATATATTGTTACATTACCACCTTGATTTCTTACTTTATCAGATAAACGAATATAAAATTTTCTTTGATTAACATCATCACTTCTAAATAATGTATCAGTTAATAATAATTCTTTAACAGCTCCAACTGAATTTATAGCTTTTAAACATGTATCTTTACCATACCATGAAAGTCCTGAATCTTGACTAAGTTTAGCAAGAAATTCTTTTAATAACATCATATTTTTCATATATTTAGTATCTTGAAGACGTTTTTGAACTTCTGGATCTTTTAAAGTATCATCTAATGATTGAAGATATCCATTAAAAGAATGAGCAATAACAAATTTATCACGAGCTTGTAGTATTGCTTTATTATCTTCCTTATTAGCTTCTTCAATAATTGTATCATATAAAGTTTTAGCAGTACTACCAGGTGATGCTAAAAGAATAACTTTTAATTTAGCTAAATCAAAATCACGATTAAAAGCTTCATAACAATAACGGAAAAACTTTTTAAGAGCTGTTTCATAACTTGAACTTCCAGCAGCTCTACGTTTCTTTGGAATAGATTTCTCAACTTTACCAACTAATACTCTTTGAGAATTAGTTAATAAACAAAAATGAGCAATACCTTCTTGTAAAACAACAGCACCTACTTCAGCTTTATTAGCTATTACCGTTGCACTGTCTATTAAACTTAATGAATATCTATCAACTTCATCTTTATATACTGTAAAAGCATGCTCAGTATCAATAACAGTTGTATGATAAGAATTAAGAGGAACATATTTATTTTCTTCAACTGTTCTTCCTTTACATCTTAAAGATGTACTCTCAGCATCAAAATCAATATCTTCAATCTTTATTACAAGTTTAGTCAAAACTTTCTCACTTTTATTAGAACCTTCCTTAGTAACCACTCGATGGGTTAAACAACTGATTCTATCACCTTTCTGAAGAAAATTATAAATAGTCCATAAATCATCACCATCTTCAGCTTGCAATCTAAGCTTGTTCTCTTTCTTGTTGAGATACCTGGAAAGAACCTTCATGATGACCGCTAATTCTATAACAATATTGGAGAAATTAAACATACAAAATTTATGACATGTTATCCACGTGATATATAATGGAGATGAGGGTATACCACAGTGATAATCAGCATTGTAGCTTTTTATATATAAACTTAAAACTACTATGTTACATTTAAGACCAGCGGATGCTGTATATACGCGCACAATCTTGGTGCCCTTAATTAACGACGCTCCTCAAGCGTCTCCGTCAATAATGTCCCATATGGTTATGTGCACGGTGCAAAAACATAAATTTATTGATTGAGCGAGTTTAGGGGAGGCAATCTTCCAGAAAGCAATGGGGTTACAACCAATTGTGACTGGGCATGAGGATTTAATTCATGATGTACAGTTTGATTATTATGGTGTAACTTTAGCTACTTGTTCATCAGATAGACATATTAGAGTATTTATATTACAGGATGGGAATTGGATTTTACGTGATAATTGGAAAGCTCATGATTCATCTATTGTTAAATTAGCTTGGGCTCCACCTGAATATGGACAAGTATTAGCTTCTGTATCATATGATCGTACTTTAAAAATTTGGGAACATCATTTAGATGCAATTTCAAATTCTGGAACTTGTTTTAAGAAACTTGCAACAATAAATGATGCACAGGGACCTCTTTATGATGTCTCATTTGCACCAGGTTATCTTGAAGCTTTTCGTGTAGCTACAATTGGATCTGATAGTACATTAAGAATTTATGAAGCTTTAAAAATATCTGATTTAACTGATTGGAATTTAATTCAACTGAAATCATTATCAAATTCTCAATTAAAAAATAATCTTCAAGGTAATTTTTCAGTAAATTGGTGTCAATCAAAATTTGTACAAGAAAAAATATGTGTAAGTGCAAATGATGTTTGTTCAATTTTTATTAAAGCACCAAATAATAAATATATTAAAGATCAAGTATTACCTCATCATGGTAATTTAATTCGTGATGTTGCATGGGCTCCTTCTATGGGTAGATCATTTGAATTACTTGCAACTGCTTCAAAAGATGGATATGTTAGAATTTTTAAAATTGTTGATAAAACTTTAGATGATTATGGAGTTGCTGGTGGTGATGGAAGTGGTAGTAGTTTAAATTATAATAATAATCTTAATGATGCGCAATCTGATAATAACACTATGGATACAGATGAAAGTGAAGGTGGATCAAAATATGCAACAAAATTAGATATTAGTCTTTTAGGATCTTTTGATGATCATAAATCTGAAGTATGGTCAGTTAGTTGGAATAGTACTGGTACAATTTTAAGTAGTAGTGGTGATGATGGTAAAGTTCGTTTTTGGAAAGCAAGTAGAATGAATGAATATAGATGTATAGCTACTACTTCTGTTCAAAAAAAAATAATTTAAAAAAAAAATAAGCTTAAATATTGTATATTAATAAACATTAGTTTATGAAAGCCAAAATTCTATTTTAAGTCTTTCAACATATTCTTGAGAAAGATAATGTGTACTAATTCTAACTTTATCATAAAATGCAAATAAGAGTTTAATATTCCATAAATCAACTAAACTTTTTTGATCCTTTACCATATTTCTTATCTCTAATCTAACATCATTAACAACCATATTACCTTCAAGTTCATACTCATTAATACTATAACATTTTTCAAATAGCAAATCATAAGCTTTATCAAATCTTTCAATCTTTGTATCTTCAAACAGTTTAACCATATTTTGTAAAATAGGTTGTATCAGATCTGATGATTTTGGTGTATGACCTCTCTCGTAAGCGTATAATGTGTGTGTTTCTTTAAAACTATTAAACAATGCTCCATTTTGTTTAAGCTCATTCATTGATATGTGAATATCAAAATACTTCTCTGATACAGTTCTTATATGATCAATATGAGAGATTTTTGGAAGTAAACAAGGTGATTTTGTTTGATAAATATTTCCATTACTTAATGAAACTTCCAAAGGTAGAGAAATAGGTTTATTACTTATAACATCCCTAATTATTAAACATCTAGGCTTTGCCGCTAATACCCAAAAATGACGTAAAGCCTGTAAATATATTTCAGACTCTGTATTACCAGCAGGAGCTGGATAAATAGATGTAAATAATGCTGCAACTGATAAATTAGTATCATCAAAGGCGAATTCTCCACTTCCCATGAATAAGAACCCTAGTGCCATACTAGTAGCTGCATAGTTTGAATATAATATATTATTATTCGTTCTATTGTGTAAGGCTCTCAATCTTCTAAACGTATTCAAGTCACCAGTTCCTGCCATAACAATAGCTGCAGAAAGTGCTATTGCATCTTGAATAATTAATATTGATGACAGCGTAATCTTTTCGTCAAAGCATGAAACTTTGATATTAGTCAATCTCATTATATGGTCCAAATAAAATAGTATAGTACTTGCAGCTGTTGGATCAGCAGTGGAAGCATATTTCAAAGCAATGGAAATACATGACCCTCCTATACAATTAAAATATGGAAGCTGATCACTATCAAGACTGTTAATAGACTCAATTGAAAATTTACTTAATAAGCATCTAGGAATCTGTGATTCTACCCAGCCTCTAGAATTCAGAATATCATCCCACATAATTAAGTTCTTAACAACAATTCGTAATAGAAGTAGGTCAGGTCTTATATAATCAAGTAAGCGCTCTGTATCTGGAATAACCAATTTAGATGCAACACTAAAATTCCCAGTTTTTATATAAATAAAACCAAGAGCTATTATTGCTCCAGGTGCAGATTTATCATATTCTTGATCCCCTTGTACATCTCTTAAGGAAACTGCCATGGATAAAAGCTTATCAGCTATATGTGTATCACCTAAACCTTTTAAGTTATTCCCCTTCCCTAGATTAGTGAATCCCAAAGCAATTCCGGCTGCTAATCTATAACCCTCGTCCACAACCAATCTATCATTGTGGGATATCTTATTAGAGATTTGTGATAGTAATATCTCACTCATTCTTCTATGCTGAGTCTCCAAATATAATAAGCCAATCCCAACAATCCCAGCCGTTTGGACAGGTAAAGAGACATTTAAATCTGTAGCTCCTTGCGGTAGCAAAGCAACAACGTGAACAGATAAAACTTTTGTAAGTTTCATATCCATAGAACCTCTAGCACTTGCAGACATTCCTAATAATAATCCAACACTAGTATGTACATGTTTAGGTCCCAAGTAATTGTACATGTGCCATTCTTCAAGATTAGCTAAGTGACCATTCAAACCCAATGCCAATAGAAATCCACCATGTTGAGAATTTAATACCGCAGGTTTATTAAACACAATCCAACTACCCACTATATTTTTAGCATCCTGTAAAATAGTCATGCCTGCGGAAGCACCATTATGGAAATATCCCCAGTCTATAATGTCAGAAGGAATTTGGCTAGTATCTAAACTCAAAGTAATATTACTTGGCTTTATAAGAGTGTCAAAATTTAACTTTGGGATAGGAAATTTCTCTGTTAGAATAGGTAATCTGCTTGACAAAAATAATGCACCTCTTCCCAAAGGAATTGTCAAGGTTCTTAAAGAAACTAATGTGGAAATATCTTTTTGCATTTGAAGAACCTCATATTCATTCATATTTAACGCATTAAGATAAGCTGTTTGAATTTTGGAGGACTGTAATAGTTTAGTTATTTCATAAAAACGACGATCCTCAGAGAATATTAACCTTGTGATTTGTAGCTTCTCTGCTTCAAATTGTCCATCCCATGCACTAAATTGTTCATCATTTTTAATAGACTGAACAATTTGATGCATATCTTTTGATCCAGATATGTGGGGACCAACACTGTGGGCAAGGGTAATCTTATCTCCAGTTATAAATCTTTCCAAATCTTTTCTCTCTAATAACTCAACATAACTTAAGGATGAAGTCACTGTTGCCAGATTTCTGCAAAATTCAAGATACTCTTTCATTGGTAATAGTATTCCAATAGGATAACTATTTAAATTATAAGAGTCGATTCCAAATTCTACCATCAAATCAACAACATCAGTAGGCATAATATGAGACGAAACTATACCTTCAAAGATTCTCAAAATATAATATGTTCTAGGAGTTATTATTTCATCTATCGCATCATTCTCTTCTGTGAGTTGAGAGAATGTTATATATGGCACAAGGGTATCACTGAATATACTGCATAATGACTTGAATAAGTTAGGAGGGTATTCTGACGGCTGAATTGTCTGGAAACGAACAGTTTTATCGATTGAAGCATGTTGCTCCTCGCTAATATAGTAATTTACCCATTCGTTGGACCACCCCATCCACTTGACAAACTGAGAAAGTAATAAGTCAAGTTTTTCACTATTTAGGCTCTCCAACACATTTAGTTTCAATTCTTCGCGAATTAGATGCAATGCTAGCACTATATTAGACAAGCTATCTGTCAAGGATCTTTGAAAAGAACTTTCAGTAGACAAGGTAGTATTTTGATTTAATATTTTTGCGTTATTTAACTGTTTGGTGATAACATTATTATCTATAACATTACTAAAATCCGCGTTACTGGGTATGAAAGTGGATAACAATACCACCACAAGAGCCTCCCAGTCATGATCTGAATGGCAAAGTGATATTGCACCACACCACTTTAACCATACAAATTCATACGCATATGGTCCAAGAACATACTTAAAAGTTTTCATACACTTGGATACCAAATTCGTCATGGGGCTTGCTAATATGCGTACAAATCGAGTCGAATCCTCACTAGATATCGCGACAGTCCCTGAGCATGCGTCCCAAATACTAGTTGCCAGTGGTATAGTATCCTTTAAGTGTATTTTGTTGGATCTTAACTGCAAGAAAGGATTTATAAGTGACATAGAATGTTGATCATCTAACACTAATAAATAACCACTGTGTTCTTTCTCAGAGAACTGAATAGCATCAATACATTCTAAATTAAATGTATTTTCATATGTTGGTAAACTAACAGGATTATTTGATGATTTAAATATTAATACCTCTGCATTATGAGTTTGTTTATTTACTATCACAACTGCTTGCCTATCTTCAAAAGAAATACCTAATATTTTTAAAGTTTCTTTAGAATAATCATATTGAATATTTTCAATTTTTGTAAGTATTGCATCTTTTCTAAATGTCTCTAAAATAGTAGCATTTCCTGCAAAACTAGAATCATTAATATCAAAATTTGATAAATCTGCCACACTATTACCTGATGCCATTCTATCATACAATAACTCTGAATGTGATATTGATCTTCTAGAATTTGTTCCAGCCAAGGCATCTGAGATATGGTTCATTGAACTCTGCTCTGCTTTTTCCTTAGACTCAGATTCAGTGGATCCAGTTCCTGGACCAGATGACTTTCTAGATAATGACCTTTTTCGGAGCGTCTGTCTAGCACTGGAGCTTGACTTACTCCGGGTCAAATGCCTCACATGGTATATAGCAATAGTATTAGTTACTGCATTAAATGTTACCGCTAAAGTACATCCTTGTACTTGCGGGAGCCATAATATTTCTTCATTCAGGGAGAACGAAGAAATTGACGATGATACAATCATACCTAGATCAAGAAGAGGATCCATAAGTGTAAGGAAGCTGGCTCTTGAATTTCCCTCAGAGCTGCTTAAAGATTGATCTATAGACTTTGAATTATCCCTTTCAAATACTAATCCATTTTCAAATAATAATGATTTTTGTACATCAAATGGGAAACTCATTATATATGTATCATCATCTTCAAAATATATATATGCTTTATTAACCAAAACTACCACAAGAGCTTTTTTAAAAGTCTTTGAATCACCTGTTCCAATTGATTTAGAAGTATTAAAATTTACTATATGAGCATTAATTATAGCATCATCTTGTTCTTCATAAATAAGTTTTCTAACTAATAAATTATGTTTGTACCAAAGAATCTTCTTAGGATTGATTAATAAAATTTCACATTTATCAAATAAAGATATTTTAAATTCAGTATTATTTGCCTTAATAGCATCTGGAGTTACATCTATAAAATCAATTTGCATATTTTACTTTAAGTTCATCAACCTCTAATTGTGTCTCCAAGATCTGCTTCAAGATGTAAACACCGCCGAGGGCCGCATAGTATTTTTCACAGAAGCTTTAAGGCACAGCTCAGCGGCCACGACATGGTCGATGAGCAGCACGTCATCGAGCACACGCGTAGCGCTGAGCGGAGTCGAAAAATATAACTAGGTGGCTCTGTTACTATTTACTCTGTAGATCTGTATTTTGAGGTCTAAATCCATTTATTAGGCTTTAATAGTGGTTATTTATTGTGCTCTAAGTACATGACTTCTAGTATTATGTAAGACACTTATTTTTCAATAATACTTGATACATACACGCAAACGTTTACTTTTCCTGGCTTTAAAGAGATATTAACTAAATACGAACCGATGGTGCTTGTTAATATTGTCATGTTGCTAGTTGCCTTTGGGCTTATATTTTTCCATATGTTTTCTAATCAGCCGATTTCTTCAGCTATAGGATTCGCATTACTTGGTTATCAGGTAGTAAGTTACTTGATACCTATGCTGGGAGCATCATTTATCAGAGTTGGATTAAAGGGTAAAGATTTATCAAAATCTGATAAACCAGTACTTCCTGAATGTATGGGATCTATATGTGCTGTTGTTTATTTATTCTTAATGTTCTTCTTTATCCCATTTATTTTCATTCCAATTTTAATAGTTAATACCTCCGGCGGAGGTAACAGAGATGATGAACAACATACTTCAAATACATCAGCTTTGTTCCCACATTCTAAATTAATTCAATATTTATCTGCAGTATTATGTCTTGAAAGTCAAGTATTATTAGGAATTGCTGATGATTTATTTGATGTGAAATGGCGTCATAAATTTTTCATGCCAGCTATTGCATCTATCCCACTCTTAATTGTATACTATATTGATTTTGGAGTAACTTCAATAATAATACCTGGGTTTATATCAAAATATATTGGTAAAAATATAATTGATTTAGGTATACTATACTATGGATATATGTCTTCTATTGCAATTTTCTGTCCAAATTCAATCAATATTTTAGCTGGTGTTAATGGTTTAGAAGTTGGACAATCTGTTGTTCTTGCTCTTATCTTTTTAATTAATGACTTTTGTTATATCTTTTTATCAAGATTTCCATCTTCAATCTCATCACATTTATTTTCTGCTTGTTTATTAATACCATTTTTAGGTGTTAGTCTAGGTTTATTAAGATATAATTGGTTCCCAGCTAAAGTATTTGTTGGTGACACTTTTTGTTATTTCTCAGGTATGGTATTTGCAGTTGTTGGAATTCTTGGACATTTCTCTAAAACATTATTATTATTTTTCATTCCTCAAATCTTTAATTTTGTCTATTCTGTCCCTCAATTATTCCATATTGTCCCTTGCCCTAGACATAGAATGCCTCGATTCGATGAAAAATCTGGGCTAATGTATCCGTCAATGGCTGTTTTGTTTGATGATAGCGATAAGACTTCTGGTAAGTCTAAAGGAAAATTATTGTCTCCAAAAGGATTTCTTATTCAAACTGCTTTGAAACTCTTATCAAAGTTAAACTTGTTAAAAGTTAAAGTAGTAGAAGAACAAGTACCTGGAAGCACCGATACAGTTTCATATGTTAAAGAGTTTAATAACTTAACATTGATTAACTTGGTTTTAGTATGGTTTGGCCCACTTCGTGAGGATAAACTAACAACTGCTATATTGAGCATTCAGTTCTCTATTGGCTTGATGGCGATCGTTGGAAGACATGCCATTGGGCACTTTTTATTTAGTAACGATAACTTATGGAGTTAGTTTGTATTCTACTTCTAACTTATGGAGTTGGTTTGTATTATACTTCTAACTGCTGGAGTTGGTTTGTATTCTACATCTAGCTACAATTAAAAAAAAAAGGAAAAAATTATTTAATACTATAGATTTAGTCCCACAAATTAACAACTGTTCTAATGACATCACCACTGTGTAAATCATCAAAAGCTTCGTTAACCTTAGATAATGGTTTATATCCTGTAATATATTCATCAAGTTTTAATTTGTTGTTCATATAATCCTCAACAAATTCAGGTAATTGAGATTTTCCCTTGACACCACCAAAGGCTGATCCTTTCCAAACTCTTCCGGTAACCAATTGAAATGGTCTGGTAGCAATTTCTTGACCAGCAGCAGCGACACCAATAACAACAGAGGTACCCCATCCCTTATGGCATGCCTCAAGAGCTTGTCTCATTACTTTAACATTACCAGTACAATCAAAAGTATAATCACATCCGCCATCAGTCATTTCGACTAATTTACTAACAATATCTTCACCATCTTTTAATTTAAGAGGATTAATAAAGTCAGTAGCACCCCATTTTTTAGCCCATTCTTCTTTACTATCATTAACATCAACTGCAATAATCTTTTTAGCTTTACGAATACGTAAACCATCAATAACAGCTAATCCAACAGCACCAATACCAAAAACAGCAGTATTAGCATTTTCATTTGCATCAACATTAGCAACATTAAAAACACTACCTGATCCAGTAGTAACACCACAACCTAAAAGACAAATTTTATCAAGAGGAGCTTTAGGATTAACTTTAGCGATTGAAACATCAGCAAGAACAGTGTATTGGGAAAAACCAGAACATCCCATAAAATGATAAATTGGTTTACCATCTTTATCTTTAAATCTACTAGTTCCATCTGGCATAAGTCCTTTACCTTGAGTAGCTCTAACAGAACTACAAAGATTAGTTTTTCCACTTTTACAAAGTTTACATTCACCACAATCAGCAGTGTATAAACCAATTACAACATCTCCTGGTTTAACATAAGTAGTTTCTGGTCCAACATCAACAACTACACCAGCACATTCATGACCAAGAATAACAGGTAATCCATCATCATTTAATTCAGAATCAGCACCAGACCATGAATAGTAATCAGTATGGCACATAGCATTGTGCATCACCTTAATACGAACCTCATGAGCTCTTGGTGGTAACACTTCAACATCTTCAATAACCAAAGGCTTGTTGAATTGTCTCAACACAGCAGCCTTGCAAAAAATTGACTAGAAATTGTTAGTTATCACTCCATTATTGCCACCCAAAATCCCACCATCACCGATTAGTGATCAATGGATTTTGTTTGCTCCACCAAATAACCAAATATATAAAATATAAATGTTAACATACTTTTCCAGCAGTTTCAGACATTGTTCTTCTCTTTTGTAAAATTACGATAAATTAAAAATTCTGCGAATCGTACAATTTCTGAATTATATATCACTGATTGAGCTACCCCAACTTTAAGATCCCTCTGCATCGCTTAGATATTCAAATCAATTTCTTAAATATGCGGGTCGCGAGCCCTGCTGTTTCTGCCCCACGGTGGGGGCGGGTAGCAGGTGCGGAAAAGTGTAGGGGATTTTGTCGTTTTGATGAATATCCGTGACGGTTGGCAACGGAAATTTGTGTTTGGCTAGATTGTATAGTATTTGATAGAAATTAAGATCTTGAATTATAATATCATACTTTGGGGAGTATAAAATAGTTATATTTCTTAATTTTAACTTTTCAAGGTAAAAAATTTTGGTATCAAACTGAGAATTTTTAACGCGATGGAGACCAAATCATCAGAGAAAGTAAAGAATTGGAAAGATTTTGTAACTGTTGATCCAAATAGATCTAAAAAAGTTAGAGATCAATTTGAAAACAAATTTTTTTCATGTTATGCTTATATATGTAAATTTTGTAATCATGAATTTACATATTATTCTAGAAATGGACCTAGAACAATAATCAAGCATCTTCAAAAGAATCATAGCGCGGAATTAAAAGGTGAAGGAGCAAATCTTATTGTCAGTGAAGTTAGTGGTCTCAATCTGACTTTAGATGATATGCCGGAGTCATCAGACTCTGAGAATACTGCAGCTGTTGTTGCCACTGCTGCGGCTGCTGCTGCCGTTGCCGCGGCAGAGATGACATTAGATAATAATAATAATAATAGTAATGATACTACTGATACAGTGAAATCCAATGAAAAAGACGACAAGAACAATTCAATATCAGCATTTTCTAGTACTGATCAATTAATTTATAATGAAATTCATTCGAAACAATATCAACAGGGATCTTCTATAAGTGCTGATGATTTAGAATTAACTGTTAAAGCAGCTGCAAAACAATGGAAATTTCATTTTACTTATAATGAAGCAAAAACTGAAGAAGCTCGTCAAAAAAGAAATGATAGTAGATTTGTTTGTGAAGCTTATGATTGCAAATATTGTATTAAAAAGTTTTTATACTGTTCACGTAATGGCCCTGGATCATTAGTGAAACATTTAGAAAGATTTCATTTATCAGAAGTTTTACACCAAAATCCAAGCATAGTAAAAAATTCAGAAATGTATTCGGCCTTACGTAAAAGTATAAGCAACATGCCACCAAATGAAACAGGAGAACTGTTTAACAAGCCTAGTATTGAGCCTAATAATATTGATGGTAATGAGGAACAAGCTAGTAATACTGCAGTTAGTATATTTGAAAGTGAATGTTTAACTAATTTACTTTATATTACTAGAGCGGCTAAACAGTGGAAGATTCACTATACTAAAAATGATGAAAAGAGTGCAAATATTATGTTAAATTCAAGTAGAGATTTTGATGAGGATAGAAGTAATACGTTAGTTCAAGAAGTTTATAATTGTAACTATTGTGGTCTGCCAAAAATATACATGTCTAGAAATGGTCCAAAGACATTGACTAAGCACTTGGAAAAGATGCATAAAAAGGAGTTATTAGCTACTAATCCAAGTGATTTATATGATGGAATACTTTTTAATAAAAAAAGGACTATAGAAGATCCACAATCCAAAAATCAAGATAATAATATTACAGCTACAGATATTCTTGATATTTCAGAACCAGGTTTAAAAAGACAACGACTTAATGGCAGGGATAATGATAATTACTCATATTCTAAATTTCATGAAGATATTATTAAATTCATAAATGAGAATAAATTAGATATTCAAGTGGTTAAATCAGTGACTTTTAGAAATTTAATACGTAATTTGAGACCAGAAATGCTTGGAGCTTTAGATGAGTTAAAAGCGTTGTACTCTTCATTCTTACAGTTCATGGAACAAGAAGGGCACAATATCAGCGAACAAGGTACACAAAATCAACAAGTTACTGAAGGTAATAGCGTTGAAGCAACTAATAATCAACAAGAGGTTAATTCTACATCAAAGGAGAAGAATGGTTCTTTAGAAGATCCAATAGCTATGGATAATATTCACACGATGGCTGTTACTTTTGGAAATTTACTTGCTCGTCATAATATTCTAAATGATGTTTAATAATGATTAGGTATTATATTGTAATCTATAATAATGAATAATGGGTATATACCTGTAGTACTCCGCAGCTTGGCAACACTATATCTCATAGGGCCAGGATACTGGTTACGGCGTAAACAGGATAGCTGCAGCTACGCAGCGGCAGCGTAATGTACAACACCATCACTGATAGGTTCGCCGGGCCCATTACGTAACGAGCTCACACATAGCTTGGTAGCTTGGTATTAGTAGATCAATACGAAAAATTTCAATGCAAGTAGTGGAGGGCCAGTTTATAATCTCTGAGACATATTTTTAAAAAAAAAAGCAACAAAATAGCCACTAAAGTGCTCATACAAATAAATAAACAAAACAACGCTCTTGTCTCACTGATCAAATTTAAATCATATTATATAGTATCAGTACTTAAAAAGTAACTTATATACTTATACTTGTACTTGTACTTTTACTTATATTCTTATACTTATAATCTATAATTGGAGGTATAAACATAAAGCCTACTTGTATGCGCGCATATTATGTCATTTAGAATTAGCCGCTTCTCTTTTAGTGTATTTTGGTAAATCCTATCTCGATTGTATTAAATATTAGCCCAATAGGGTACTACGGAAAATTTTTCAGATGTACTGTATCGGCCGGGGAAGCCGGTCCAAGTGCAGTATGCCAAAGTCTAACAGAGTGGAAATAACATAGGGAATCTTCGCGGGAAAGCGTTATGGCAACTAAGAATTCATGTCAATTCTTCTATATATTAAATCTATAGCTTTTAAAAAGTCAGTGATTGTACAATTGATTATTACTTGGAAATTTTGTTAATAAGGGGAGAGGTGGAAAGATTACAGAAACAAGTAGGTATCAGTATTAAGACGGTAGTATTAACACATTAGTATTAAAAGCTATAGAATATTAGAAAAGCTGTACAAAAAATGTAAAAACTCTTAGCATGGTTGTAAGTGAACAACATTAAATATGAAAAGTTAAACCATCATTTCTCCTCCCTTGCTTAGAGTAGTTTACCCACTTAAATACTGTAGAAAATTAAAACAGTTCAACCAAATAGTCCAATAACATAAATTAGAAGCTGGCTAAAGCTTGCTTTCTCTTCTTAAAGATGTTGACGATCTTGATACCGACGAGAAGACAACCTAAAAAAAAACATGTTAGTAAAACATAAACAACAACAAAAAAAAAAAAAGGGAGATAACGAATAACGAGTATGCTCTGTATTGCTATTCCATTATTATTATATTACTTACCGATAACGAAAAGGATACAGAAGACCAAAATAACACCTGGTGGAAGCATTGTGAATATTAATGAGTAGAATTAAGAACTTGACGAACTGGACAAGAAAAAACTCAGACGGTTCAAATGGAAAAAGCGGGATAAATATTTGTTTATATATTTATATGGGATAGGGCAGCGCTGGTTCCGGTTGCTCCAGTATGCGATGTATATACCATGTGCTACATGCATCTTAACAAAATGCGTGAATTTGGACCGGAGGTATCTGCCGACAGTAAATAGGAGTATTTACAAATATGAATAAATTCAAATAGATTAATATAATTATTAATTTCTTTTTAAAATTACAAGAAAAAATTTTATAATTGACAAATTATTAAATATCATTAAATTAAATAAAAAAAAAAACTGCTTTTAAAGTTTTATATGCATACTTTTTTTGGGCTTGCCAGCCCATTCCATATATTGACTATATTTGTCCCTCAACCCCCCATCCGGGGGCATATAGTTGGCCGATAAGCGTTCCATCACGTGCATAGTCCCAAACGGGTATGGCCAATACCTTGTTTGTAAATGTATGTGCTAGGGTTGTAGAACACCAAATTTATGGACTAAACTACATGCAGCAGTGTACATTCTATACGTTATTTAATCTTAGCCATCGGATATCTACATAACCATAGTAAATATTTGAAATTATTATCTTAGTTGTACTATTATTTTGATTTACTACTGCAGCGCAGCTAAATTGCTCCCTGCTAAGAGCCAGAGCTCTAAAATCGTACTTTTCCTGAATTTTTCATATTTTCCGTAGTAGCTGTTTGACCCAGCGCGACGGTAGCCCAGCACGACGGTAGCCCAGCCCAGCGCAGGCCGCAGTGGTAGGCTGGCCAGCGCGACGGCGGTAGTGTCTGTCGGTTCACAGGGCGTTACTCATTCTGAAGCCAGGACTGGTTTGAAGCGCAATTGGTGGTCTGTTCGCACACCGCGGCTTGGGGTGCCAGGCTATGCGTCGCGACCGCCAGCCTACCAGCTTACCAGCAAAATGTTGCGGGCGTACAGCACTATATGGGTCGTATCGTAGGCAGCGTAGTTGCTTCTGGCTTTAATGACTGCGTATTCGGATATAGCAGCAGTACGTGGCCGCAGTCGCGCCATCTCAGATGCCAGCAATGGAGCGCTTGCGGCCTGCGAGAACATGTTCTGGCAGCAAATCGCGCTTTTGTCGATATCTACCTCATTTAAAGAGTATATATGTGTTACTATATGCATTATAAACTGCTTTTTCCTGTTTACAGTCATCCATTACGTATATTCTCTGTTTAATCGCTATATACTGCTAATCGTGCTCGTACAGGACGATGTCCACGGTATCTATTTAAATGTGCGCTACCAGCACCAAAATTACAGAAATTACAATCTTGACAAGCTAGCAGAAACTGTAAGCACTATACAGCTGAAATCACAGACATGGGGATAATTCTTGTCCCTTTAGCGGTACTGAGCGTCGATACCAGGCCGGGCATCGATACCAGTGCCCGTGGAGCGCCGGCGAAACCTGGAGACTGCTATACGAGATTATAAAACAGCCACTACAGCTAAGTTTCAAGCCAATATATATATATATATATATATCAATTCTGGACTAGTCATGGAGAAGTCTGCTACGGTCCGTAGTCGCTGGCAGTCGCGTCTGGTATTTTTTCATGCATATATAACGGCTGCATAAACTTACGCGACATGAGAACGTAAATTAATATAAGTTGAACGCGATTACTTATTTTTTAACGGGTACAATTTTTTTTCTTTCAAGACAACATTTTGCGAATTGGCAATAAATTGCAAAAGTTACAAAATTCAGATAAAAACTAAAGAATCAATTTAAAATTAGCAGCGACTGATTGTGTCTACTTATTCTCTTTCCTACTAATATCATTTACGCGTTGTGACCAAGGTTGAACAGCTTCGTACTAAAGATATCAATCGCGTTCCAAAAAACAGAAAAACAAATCTTAGATTTCACAGTCATCAGTTAGGAATGTCAACTAAAACAGCCATGATGGGCCTTAAGGTCATTTATAGCTTTGAAAAAGATCAGATATTCATGTTGAAGACTCCTTGCGACTTAAAGATAAAATATGGTGAAATGGAGATTCATAATAATGAGACACGTCTTATAGGAGTAGTTAAGTTGCGCGAATGCCTTCAAGCAGTTATTAGATCTAGTCCTGAAGTGATTAGTAATCTTGCGACGCGTTATGATTATAACATTTATGTTAGTGACTATAGTGAAGAAGATACACCATTGGTTGGTTATGGTCTGTTGGCTAAATTAATTAATTCTGATTTTATTGAACAGAGTGAAAATAGTATAAATAACAAAGGGAAAGATATTTTAATACCAGGGAAAGTAGAACCATTAAGTTTACTGTGTCAATTATTTAGTGTTTTAGGAAATCAGAATAAAAATAAGCAAAATCTTACTGTTAAATTAGAATTTAAAAAGCTTGATAAAGTCAAACCAAAATATGATATACCATCTTTTAAAAATCCTCAAATAACTCAAGCTCCACGTCGTCGTCAGAAGCGTATAACTGATCCAACTCCTGCTCCTAAAGCAGTAAGAACATATTCTATGCCAGTACGCCCAGTTGAATTTTTGCCTCCAAATACACAAATAACAAACGATAAAGCCTTTGCGGCACAATTATCCAGTTATACTCCTGCTTTATCAACAAATTATATAAACAGAAAGCGTCGTGGAAGTATGGATTCGAGGCCAGTTGAAGTAGGTAAGGTATCAAGAGAAGCAACAAAGAGACAGAAAAGTCAAATGAGAGTACAAAATTCAGCAGACAAGGCATATTTAGCACACTCATCATTAATTAATACTCTTAATCCTCTTCAAAGAAAAACATCACCCGAGGGAGCTGAACCTGCTAAACGTAAACCAAGCTCTAATTATTGGATAATATCTGATTCAGATAAAAATGATAATAAAGAAAATATTGCTCCACATGATATGACTCGTTCAGATAATTCAGATAATTCAACAATTCATAGTGTCATTGCTGGTTTCCATAATTCTTCGTCTTCTCCACCGCCATCAGATATTATGTTGGATGAACAGTACCAAAAACCACAAGGTGATATGAAAACTCCTCATAGTAACAACAACAATAATAACAATAATAATTCAAATGAATTTGATCTGGATTTCCAAGCATTCTTTGACTTTAATGCTGATCATTTTCTCACTGATGTTTATCATAAAGAGACAAATAGTAATAATGATTCAAAGGATTCATTAACTTATACAAAATCACGTTTAGCATTTCAAGAACCGGGTGCAGCACCAACACCAGAAGATAATGGTACTCCTGAAGATTCTGATGCTTTAACTCCAATTATTGAACTGGCATCAGATAATAAATCCGATGCTAATACAAATTCTAGTGTTCATCAATTAGCTACTAGTCCAGTTTATGATGATGATGAAGATGACCACGATAGTGCACAAAACATATCAGATAATCAAGAAAATAGTAAAATACCATTGGTATCTTCTCCTTTCTCTGTTTATGACTAATCATTTTATTTTATTTATCCTAATAGCATATCCATATTTTAGCTTTCGTACCGCATATCCGCCAATAATAGGTAATTCTTGATGTTACAATATGCGCGCGCATAGAACAAATCGCGGGGCACGCAACCGATTTGTTTGTGTATTTTCCTATTTTGACTTTGTTTACTAAGTGTGCATCTTTCAAACTACTAGTATATTATTTGAGCAATACAGATAATATTGAACAAAGTGCTAAAAGCCATAAGTTTTAGTGGAATAAATTTATAATGAGTTTGAAACAATTGAAAAAGGTTGAGTTACAAGACTTAGCCGAAAGTCTTGGATTAGGGTACGCGTTATATTTTTTTTTTTTTTATTTTTTTAAATTTCTGGTATTTATTTTAAAGTAAATACCGGTCATAAATGTATTATAATGGAGTTAAATAATATAATTATATTAAGCGGATAAACTTAGCTCGATAAGACATTATTTGCGAGTTGTGGAGTGTGATTCTTCGCGTGTTTGAGTGGTATTGATGTGATTATATGCATTTGACTATTATGATTCAATATGACTTATTACTAACATAGCAGTAATGTTGATGGAACTAAGGCAGTTATTGAGGATAAGATCAATATTCATTTTGATTTAAATCCACAGTTAGCTAATGTTGATAAATTTAGCAAATTTTTTGTTTATCGTTCAAAGCTTTCCAAGTCAATTCCTTCAACTCCAAGCAAATCATTTAGAGCTTCTGAAGAAACAGACTCTGCTTCTGAATCTGAACTGGAGAATGAGGAGAATGAGGAAGAGAAGAACTCTAGCGAGGAACCAGAAGAATTGGACGAGGATGATGTTATTGAAGAAGTTAACTTAGTTGAAAAGTACAAGGATATTTTGTGTTCCAAGGTGACAGAGATTAAAGAACAAAGTAAAGAATGTTTTGAAAAATCCTTAGATTTTGTTATTGATAACAATTCTAACTTAAAGGACTTTTTAAGTACACCAACTACTCTTTATAACCTTGAACTTTTAACTGAGTTTGTCTTGATTGCTTCTCCTTACGTTGAAGTAATCCCATTAAAGAAGCTTATTCCTCGTACTTTTGCCAAATCTTTACCAAGTGCAGTAGCTAATGCTGGGGTATTTGATGTTGTCAGTTTCTTTGAACCAGCTCATATTTTTACGTTTTTGACTTGGTTTATTGTCTCCATTTTCTTGCCTTTAATCTCAAGTTATTATATTAATTTCAGCAAGTTTAATGAAACTTATGATCCATTCACATTTTTTGTCATTAAAGGATTGTTACACTACTTTTACTTGGGACAAGCTGTGTATTTGGAAGATATCATTAATGATAGTGCTGTCGCTGCTTCTAAAGTCTCTGGATGTAGCTTTGGACTTAATGTTATCAATTATATTCAAGCGTTCCTTTTTGAACACTCTATTGTTTTAAAACAATCATTAGGGTCAGTTCCATTTATTGGTACTAGCACTTCTATTCTTGTTGCCCTTTATGTTGCCATTAGTGGTTAATTATGAGAATGGTACTTGACAAGTTGTGCCGAATATTAATGTTCTCAAAAAATTTGAGATTGTATTATTCTGACTGTTGATTGATTTGTTGTTCCCTCCCAGTATTTATTGAACTATCATACAATTTAAAAGAAACTTTTCTTTCCCCCCTCCTTCCTCCTTACTCTATTATTTTTACTCACCTGTTTTATTTTTACAATGCTTAAATGTATGATAGTATTTTACGAGAAATGTAAACCCTTTACGAAAACTACAAAGTTAGAAGGAAGATCGTATAATTAATTTTTTTAAAAATTCAGCAGACAATCCAAACCTTACAGGCTAATATTTCTCAAATTTTAAGAGATTTAAGATTGTGGAGCTTCCTTGAAAGAAACAGCAGCTTCTTCACCCATAGCAGAAAGGATACTGACAACTAAGTCCTTACCTTCATCGAAAGCAGCAGCGATTTTCTCACCTAATTCACCAGTTGGGACCTTAACATCATCCTTGGTGTCACCGTCAGCGGTCATTAAACTTAAGTAACCATCATCAATATCAATTAATTGAAATTCATTTCTGTTAACAACTGGAACATCCATATTGTGAGTAGATGGAGACAAATCTTCTAATTTCTTTCCAGTGAAAATGTCAATAGCAACTAAATGGACTTTAGCGTGACCGTGCTTACCAGTCTTAGAAGTAGACATGTCAACAATCTTACATGGTCTGTTTTTGATGACAACATGTCCGTTCTTTCTCAAGGCAGAACATTGCATTGGGTAGATGAGGGAGGTACCGGCATCGGCTTGTTCGAAATTGTGCTAAAATATATGTTAGTATTATAATTATTATTATTATTTTTTTTTTTTTCTTGAAATCTATAATCTAATCAACCTTGATTACCATTGCCAGACTCATGTAAAATTCAAAATTTTCACTTTTGTATATAATAATAGTTTATAATGATTTGATTGCTCAATAAAGAAAGAAAGAATCTTTAAAGGCTATTCTATACACTTTTCAACTTATTACATTTATAACTGAGCTTTTTAGTCCTCTCAAAAAGGTCTGATGACATGGTTTGCTGAGATTTGTCAAATCATAATAGCTTTGAACAAGCATCGCAAACTTAAGTAGGCAACAGAATAAAAAGTATTGAATATTTACATATAGAATTTCAATATAATCAAAATAAAATTGGCACTTACTTCTTCGTCAGACATGTTGAGAAAGGTAGAGTTAGTAAATAGAAACAAACGACTATAAGGAGAACGTCGAAAAATTTTTTTTTTTTTTTTAGTCTTGCCAACACCGATTGTATTTTTCCCACAAACAATTTTTTTTTGACTGTGTGCAGGGCAACATCCCCCCGCCTTTTTCTGTAGTTCAACTAGTAGAATATGGTCCAATTATTGATAAATCCTTTATAATTATTATCATAGTACATAATTGTACTAATTCAACTAAATTTTGATCAATTTGTATTCTTATTATCATTGATTTACTATGATCAACCCCCAGCCGTACATCCTTACACCACCAAAAACAGTCAGAGATTACCCGCACGTACAAGAGGGTACTAGACCTCTCCACAAACTCCGGGTAAAGTCCATCTGTGGGGCCCTTTACTTTTTCGTCTCGATTTTTTCCAATCGGTTGTCTCTTGACAACGAGGATTCTCGGACATGCATCGATGCAGAGCCGGGGCTGCAAACTACATACATTCAACATGAGAATAAGAATAGTAACTAACCATAAAAGAAGCTTATATATATTATATAATTAACGAACGAATAATGAAAGATCATGATCAATTTCATCAGAATTAAGACCTTTAACACCATTTGGTTTTTTACCTCTTGAATTTAAACTAGAATTATGACCACCAACTCTTCTATTTGATACAGTTGCAGAAGAAGAATCATTTTCACTACTATCACCACGATGAACACTTTCTGAACCAGATTCAGCAAATGATGATAATCCGCTAAGACCTGATCTAGCAGCAGCAGCTCTTCCTTTTCCTCTTCCCTTTCTTGATCCTTCAGTTCTTTCAATTGATTGAGAACCAGCTTTAGTATCACCAGATAAAAGTCTCATATATTTAGAAATTGATTGACTTGACATTAACATTTTTCTAACATCCATTTTAGAATTAGTAGATGATCCTATAAAAGGTTTAAAATTATTTTCAGTAATTATTACAAATTCTTCATCAGTAGATAACGTAGATGTACCATCAAATATTGAGGTAATCAATTCTTGATTTCGAAGTTCAAATTCCACTGCTTGTTTATCACCTTTAAATGCTGCATTTTTTATTGTTATATCTAATTCATTATGGAGTCTCTTTTTTTGACGATTAGAGCGCAGTGAAGATGGCAGAGAAGCTCTTTTACTTGTTTGTAATGTACTCGATTTTTCATCAGAACTTTCACTAACTTTCCCAAGCTTTAATTTGAGCTGAACAAGAGTATCGTTAAGCTTCGTAGAGACATCCTTCATCGAGTCAACACTGATTGCATGATGTTCATCCGAATCTGAGTTATATGCTGTATCATCGTGAACATTATCAGACTCAAGGATCAGTTTTTGAAGCATAAAGAACGTCTCAAGGTTATCAAGTTTTCGATATAAGATATTGTGCAGATCATTATAAATAGATTTATAGTCATCCAAATATCTTTGAAATCTTCCATTTTTAGTGTATAATGCCCAATTTTTAACTCTGCTTAGCTCATACTCTCTCTTCTCTTGAATATCAGAGACCTTGGAATCGTATGATTCTTCAATACATGGCCTTTTGAATGGATCAGAGGCAAGACAACTCTTGCCTTCGTCAAGTTCCACGAGCTTTCGTTTTAATTGTCTAATTTCATGAGAATATAATTCTTTTTTACCTTTTTCAGTAGCTTCTTTTCTTGAATCAATAATATTACGTAACGCATCACGACGAGAAGCAAACTTGGACCCATCAGAAAGGGCAATTTCTTGAGTTGCAACTTCTATGGCTGGAATAGTAGCAACTGCATTATCTTGATTCTCCTGCTTGATCATTTTCTCAGACAGTAAATGATTCTCAAGTCTTTCCATCGATCCATTGCTAAATTCACGAAGAACTTCATATTGATATTGTAACTGTTTTTCAAACAGTTTAGTATAATATTTACTAAATATCTTTGACATCGCCATTAGATACAACTCATTTATAGCAGAATGCTCATAAGAATCTAATTTATTAAGCGGTGAAGCATCCTCACCAGCTTCTATAATTCTTCCAATTGTTATTGCTGTAGGATTCCAAAGACAAATAATATCATCAGCACGACGACGATCACGTAGCATCGGATCACGCTTGGCTTCAAATGAGACACGAGATTCTTCAAGAAATTGTGCCACAGTTATAAATTCTCCTTCTGAAATACCTTCACGATATAAGACTCTTTGCATCATGACAGGTGGTGGCGGTGGAATACCTGACATACCACCATTTAATGACAGTGAGAAAGGTGGAGCACCAATGGGAATACTTTGACCAGGGTGTGGTCCTCCATGATGTGGAAGAGGAGGTGGAGGATGATGGTGAATGGGCGGAAATCCATTTACCATTGGTCCCATGTTTGTATCAGCCATGTTCATACGAGAAGGCGTGTTTTGACGTTGTTGGTGTGAAACAGGCATATTGAATGGACCTGGCAGTGCAGTTCTTTGGATATCAGACATATTATTATATTGAGATGCTGGAGCAGGTGATTCATATTGTGGTTGATATGGTATAGGCTCATCATCACTGCTATCACCATTGAATGGCACAAAAGGTGATGGAACTCTTTGAATAGGAGACTGTGAATGCGTATGTCTATCAGATAATAAACTTGAAAGTTTTGTAAGTCTCGCTGGAAATGCTTGTGGCGATTGTTTTCTTTGTTGGTACGGAGAATTTGCAGGTTTAACCGACTCATTGTTTCTCCCCTGAATAATCTGAGGAGGGTTTTGCAAGATGGAGGGACTTCGTCTCTCTGGTATCGGATGCACAGAATGTGGATAAGGAGGGCCCTCAAATGATTTGTGCATAGAATTATTTATATTAGGCGGCGGAGGGTACGGATTCTGGAACTGACCCTGCTGCTGTTGCTGCTGTTGCTGTTGCTGTTGCTGATGATGTTGCTGCTGTTGTTGTTGCTGCTGCTGCTGCTGCTGCTGCTGCAGGAGGCCCGGTGTTTGGTGGAACTGCGACGGCGAGCGGTAGGGGTTGTACTGCTGGAATTTGGCGCTCTGAAAGCCGCTTGGCTCGTTATTTGGCGGGGTAGAAATGCTTGAAAGGCCAGGTAAAACGTAGGGAGAAATATTTGGGTGTCTGTTAGGAGGACTGTTAGTTGCATTGAGCGGGCCGGCGCCTTGCAGCTGACGTTGGAGAATAGGAGGAAGAAATGTGAGAGACGAAGGTAAGTTTAGAGGTCTTCTTTGTATGTATGGTGAAGATGATTGAGAAATCTGACCCTGTTGCTGCTGTTGATGTTGTATTTGAGGTAGAGGTGGCTGAATTTGAGGTGGCGGCTGTGGCAAATGACGAAGAGGTGTTAGCACTTGAGTTGTTGATGGTTGAGACGTATGTCGGCTTGTAAGGTGAGGAGGATTGGCATCTGAAGTTGCTGACTGTAGTGGTGGAAAATTTGAAAATCTATGATTATAACCCGACATTATCTTATTATAAATCTAAATTTAAAAGTTAATAGTGTAAAAAAGAATCAAATTAAATAAGATGTTGAAGTATATGCCCAGTAAATAAATGTTAGTTTGTAATTTTCGTTTTAGTTTTTTTTTTATTGTCAAGCGAACAGGCAATGAAGACGGAAAAAAGCAGCTGCACAGAGTTTAACTAGAATTTATTGTCTTTTTTAAAAAAAGAAGTATTAAATAGAATTTTTTTTTTAAAAAAAAATTATTAAATAATATATATATAATTTTTATAATTAAATTAATAATTTTTTTAATTATTATATTAAAATTTAAAGTATAAATAAAGGTAAGAAAGTTTGTTGTTCAGGGCGGCGTTCAGTGTTCGCAGCTTACTTGAATCTGTGAGCTAATGCCTCAACCTGCATATATATATATATATATACTGACTATGCGCTGAACCAGCAGGATAGTACAGCTAGTATAGTGTACGATATGCAGTCTTGATTAAATGCTGTCTATGATTGACTAATCAATCAAATAATTTAAATTAAAATCTATGAAATTGAAACCATCTATAAGAGAAAATATTGTTAGTAATTTAGATATTTTTAATACTATTTATTAGCGGTGATAGGAGTACTTTTGGATAATGAAATGAGGCCTGAACGTCAAATTCGAGCGTACCGTACACAGCAGGAGTTTGGAGTGGAGGACCTTTTAGGGGGACCTTTTGGGGGAAAAAAAAAAGTAAAGAAAAATACTAATCCAAGTACATGCGAGATGTACGATGGTAACTAACATGTATTTTCTAAAACCAATGATGTAACAGTAGATGCCAATAAATTAATTTTTTTACTGGAGATATAGTTGAATTAAGGGACTTGAATTAATTTTTTAAATAATAAGAGGTATAAAACCCCATATTTTTTAAAATATTACTTAAATTGGATAGGTAGAGTAATGTAAAAGATATAATTGATAGGGCCGCTTTCCGCTAATTAGGCGCACCCATCACTACGGTTAAGCGGTAGTTCCCAAGAATAGGTGATTTTTCAAAACAATAAAATAATATTAGTTAAGTTACAACGTTGCTTGGTTGGTACCTTATTTAGATTTGGTACAAATATGTTAATGTTTGAATACCCTTCATTGACAGTTCTCATACAAACTGAGACAAAATTATTTTTATAATGTTTTGTTCTTTGTGCGTAGCGATGCCAATAGAGTAATTCCCCAATATAACCGTCCTAGTCCAAATATATTAAATGTGCATAATAGGTATATATACCTAATTATATATAATTATATATAATTATTTTTTAATATACTGATATAAATAAATAACAAGGATATATTTAAAACATAAAGATTAAACTAAAAAAAAAAAAAGAAAAAAGAAAAGATAAATTAACTAATTATCCAGTACTATTTAGAATACACATTAGATCTGGAGATTATTAAACCATCTTTAGTATCCATAATAGAAAAAAGTACAATGACGCTTTAAGATGTACGATGTTTTTCATAGGCCTCAACATATTTCTGCACCCGTAGATTGGTAGTCAACTCATCCATGGATGGACATCGTTATGGTTTGTGCTAAAAAAAAATATGAACATTAATATATAAAACGTAGAGTAACCAGAAAAATCTAAATTGCGCGTATTCTTTTTTATTTTATTTATTAATAACTATTTGAATTACTGTACAAAGCTTTTTTTTGGAGATTAACATTTTTGTAATCTCATTGATAAGAGAAGAATATAATGTCAGCTATTAAAGCTTTTGTTATAGGCCCCGACTTGGAAAGAGTAGCTACAGAGGATCATATTGTTTATATTAAAGGTCATTATATTATTGATGATGATAGAGATGCAGCTTTAAGTATTCTGTCAATGGATGATGATTGTTATAAAGTTGAAAAATTACAAGAAAAATATAATATAGATGAAAGTAAACTTGATAAAAAATTAGCAATGTATGTGGTAGCACCTTTTTGTTTAATATCATTTATTCATTTTATGACTAGATTTACAATTGCAGTTGCTGCACTGGATGGATTAGTTAAAGATTTAAATATGACTCAAAATCAATATTCAATTGCACTGGCAGTTTTTTTTATACCTTATGTTATTTTTGAACTTTTACTGAATTTACTTTTAAAATATGTTAGACCTCATTATTTTATGAGTATTTATATATTATTATTAGGTATAACTACAATTGTTAGTGGATTTGTTACTAGTTATAGCGGAATTGTTGCATGCCGTGTATTAACTGGTCTTTTTCAATCTAACTCTTCTGCTCTTTATTATATACTTGCAAACTATTTCCCACAATATCTGGCTCAAAAAGTATTTACAGCATACTATTCATTTGGAACTTTAGGTGGTGGTTTTAGTATCTTGCTTTCAAAATGGGTTATTAGTATAAATGTATTACATCCATGGTCTTGGATATATATAATTGAAGGAATAATAACCATATTACTGGCAATTTTACTATTCTTTTATATTCCTGATTTTCCTGAAGGAGCTAGATTTTTAGATGATGATCAAACTATTTATTTAGTTAAAAAATTAGAAGTATTTGGAGGAAAATCTGGTTATCAACTCCATATAACAGTTTCAGATATTTTTGGAGTATTGAAAGACCCATTACTTTGGCTTGGTACATTTATGTACCTTGGTGTTCTTGCTGGACTGTACGGTTATGCTTATTTTGAACCTGGTATTATTAGAGATACAGCTAAGGCTCTTCATGGTCATGAGATGGCATTAGAAGCAGGACCATTTGTTTTTGCATTTATATTTGCCAACATAATTGCTTATATATCTGACTGGTGCAGAGTTCGGTTACCATTTGTAATTTCTGGTCTTCTAATTTCACTAATTGGCCTTTTACTTATTGAGTTTAATCCAACTGAGCCTATGCCTCGTTATTGTGGGTGCTCATTGACTATTGTTGGACTTAGTGTTACAATACCTTGTGTGGTATGTTGGGTAGCATTGAATTTTGGTGGACATTTACGTAAGAATGTGGCTACTGCTTGTATGGTAAGTTTTGCTCTGTTTCTGGGTATCTTTTCAACTTTTGTATTCTCAGATCAAAGTAACAGTGGAGTACAAACAGGAATAGCTGTGGACATTATGTTTATATGTATGGCTATGGCCTTTGCTGGTATGTATGTCATTTCTTTATGGGTGTTCACCTCCCGCAAACAATCAAAGAAATATCACCAATATTTCAGTTCGTTAACAGCTCGTGAAAAAATATTTTTGGGTGATAAGAGCCCAATGTTTAGATATATGTTTTAGAGCTTCGTTTTACTATTATTATTAGAACTTTTCATTTCTTCATTATATTACTATAAATTTTTACATAGACAATACAACACACTTTGAACTGCTACAAATAGTTTATATTCCTCGTAAAAAATTCTTTAAAATCTAATCTAATTAGTCATAATCATTAGTAGTTAATTTATATTATACCATCCGGCTTACCGCTTCACGGCGTTCATCCGAAACATCATCAACAGATTGCAACATCACTCCACTAGCACCAGAAGAAACTCTTAGCCCATTGGAAGTTACTTGCTGTCCATTTTCTGGAACTTCTACCCTAACAACATGTGTCGCTGAAGTTTCAGCTTCATTAATATTAGCACTAGCACTAGAACCTTCAGGAATATCTTCTCCTTCATTATTGCTTGCTTCTGATTCTCCTTCATTAGTCTGAGCATTTGCCTCAGATTCTCCCTCATTAGTCTGAGCATTTGCTTCAGTTTCTTCTTCAACAATGGCAGCGTGAAGAGACAAGATCACACTATATATGAGATCTTGTTTACTAACACCCATAATTCTCCAAAAAAATCTATATCTCCACTTATAATATTTTTCATTAACTCTGGACTCTGCTTGCTCTTCAAGCTCTGGATGGTCACGAAGTGCTTCTTCAGCACGAACTGATAAAGGTCTCATTTGCTGAAGATACTCATTATATGCTTCAAGATTTCTGAGAAGAATATCATCACCATTAGTATTTTGTTGATCCCCTGTAAGAGTTAACTCAATAATATTTCTTCTAGAAGAAGCAATATTTCTTTCAGTTTCATGAAGTCTAGTAACTTCTTCTGGAGTTAATAACTCAAATCTATTTTCAGTCATCTCGTTATCACCAGTAGTTACTCCAGAAGAAGTTCCAACATCTCCACAATTATCATTAGTAGAAACATCTGATCTAGTTTTTGTATTTAATTTATTTTTAAGATAATAATCACGTTTACATAATGGACAACAGGCTTTACGGTCACTTAACCATGGATCAACACAACTCTTATGAAATACATGACTGCAAATAAGTCCTCTTACAATATCATCTGCTGCAAAATCTTCAAGACAAATAGAACATGATCCTGAATCATAATGTTTAATGTCTGCAGGACGATGAACTGAAATAGCAATGCTTTTAACTGACTCAAGATGGGATGCAATATCATCATCAACATCATTATCATTGACATCCTGAGTCTTATCATCAATTTTTTCCTTTTCAGTAGATTCTGCTTTTGTTTTGGTAGATGCTTGACTTTTAACAGGTTTTAATTCAATATCTTCTGATGTTTTATCATACATAATTTGTGTATGAATATCTCTTTCAAGTGCATCGCGCTCTGCACCACCATCTAACCAGTCCTTATAAGTTCTCTCGGGAAATAAATAATCCAACTCTTCTGCAGTTAGACGAAATCTTTTAGAGAATGTTCCATGACGAGCACCTCTATCATGTCTTGTAGTTGGAAATCTAAAACCATAACGACTAAATCCAAAAGGTACACCACTAGCCTGCGTTACTGGATCCACTGCCGTACCATATGTTAAATCATTAGATAACTCATGTAAATCAGGCGAATTTGAATTTGCAAATAATAAACCAATTCTGGCACGAACAAAATATCTTAAAGAAAAGAAAATAAATAAAAATGCAATAAATACACCAACTACAACAGCCAAATAAAATAAGGCTTGCAGCGGTTTATTAGTTTCCCAGTTGTTATCACGTAAAGATGTACTAGTAGCAGTGGGGCTATCTAATGCAGTGATACTAGCAGAAGCTTCGGGCAGTAGTGTTGTTGTCATTAGGACTAACTTATAGTATAAGTTTTATTATTATTATATTAAAAAAAAAAAGCCAGAATATTTCTGCCAAACTATCCTTTTTATATGTTTTTGTTTTTTCACGTCTTTTCCGAATAGTTTTCCTTATTTCCCCCTCGCCTGCTGGTTATCCGTTTTTTTTATGGTTTTTTTTTTTTGCAGCAATCTAACCCAAGATTGGGTCGAAAAACAGGCGATTCCCACCTACGTAATAATTTATACTTCTGCATCTCACATACTACATCTCGCTTATCATGAACACTTAAAGAATACATTTTACCTATGTTATAATCACTTATAATTGATAAAAATTAGTACAAGTTCCGAAATATCCGAAATTCATGTCATTTAATTCCGAGGAAAGATGAATTAACGTAGCCCAGATGTGTCACTTGCTTCGCCCTGTCAATGCATTAGCAGCGCCTCATACTGCGCCTGGAATCCAGACTGCTGATAAATGTATATGATAAACAATTTATGGTTTTTACCACTCTAACGTTAACAGTAAGTGATGAAATTTTGTTATTATAACGTAAGCAAATGACAATAATTAGATGATGGAGTGACTCTATTGTATGCATGATATCTTAAATATTTTCTTATTCTTTTAAAATTTAATTATTCTAATACATTAACATCAGTATCAGATATTTGCCATAACATTAACATTAAAATCAGACGATAAGGTTTAAATTTATCAGCTGTTGCTAACATATATTGCTCATGAACTGGTTTCCAAGTACGTTTTTGTTTTTTTGAAGATGATTTAGTCCATTTACATTTAAATTTTGGATCAATATCTGTTGATTTTTCAATTTCTGATTTTATTAAAGGTCTTTGATCAAGATATTTTGATATTCCTCTTGCAATACCTAAATCTCCTGATGCAAATACATCTAATCTTTGCATTCCAAAAAGTAAAAACATACCAGCTGACCATTCACCAATTCCTCTAATATTTACAAGTCTTTCAGTTACTGATTCAATATCTCCTTCTAATAAAAAATCAGCAAATTCAGTATTCCAATTATCAATAAATTCTTGAGAAGTACCTTTAACATATTCAACTTTTCTACCGCTTAAACCAGCTCCTCTTAAAGATTCAACTGACTCATCTAAAAAGAATTGTGGTGTAGGAAAATCAATTCCTTCTTCAGTATAAAGTTTTAATACACGATTTTTTATAGCAGTGGCAGATGCACCTGAAACTTGTTGACCAATTAAACCACTTATTAAAGAATTAAAAAATGAACTTAAAAGTTCATCTAAACCCTTTTGCTTGTCTTTCTTATAATTTTCAACAATGGTAAGATATGGTGCGGCTTTAGCTTTTTCAAATTTTGGAAATTTCCCATATTGCATTACTGTGGAAAACCATGAATCAACAGATAAAATGTATCGAACACCTTTAACAAACTCTTCAGAATGATTGGATATAAATTCATCAGTTAATTGATAATTTGGAATACTTCTAACTCTAACTAAAGTTTTAGGCTTCTTAGTTGGTCTCTTTTTAGGAGATGCCGGGGCCGATGGTATAGGCTTCTCAATAGTCTCTTCAACAGGCTCAATTTTATTATCTGAAATATTATCAGAAGAGTTCACCATTGCTTCCATGGCCCTCTTCCTAGTAATTCTCATATTAATAGGATTACTGGCTTTGGTTAACTTTGTAATGCTGGCTTTCATTACCCCGTTAGCTGCTGAAATATGTAGGGCTCAGATGAGCTTCTACCCGTTTGCCACCATCGGAACATGTATACCAATTTTGCGGGTGTTTTGCCACCGCTGAAAGATTATAAATACCAAGAGACATTCTCTATAACCCATCCAATCAAGCACAAAAAACAAAATAAACAAAATAATTACTAATATTCTACTGAATTGAAAATAAGTTCTCTAAAATGAAAATTACGATAAGTGTATCACTGTCTGATGAGCTTATTAGTGCTGATGTTGTGGAAGATATGACCTTAGCTGATTTAAAGGCGTATATTGAGGCTGAGACTAGTATACCTTCTGATAAACAAATAATTTCTTTAGGAGCAGTTAAGTTTCAAGGCTCAGATAATTCTAGAACTTTGAAAGATCTCAAGATTTTGGATGACAGCTTGTTATTACTTTCAGAGCCAACAAAAGTAACGAATTCTGCACCACCAGCCACTCAATCTTTTGAAGATGTACAAATTGAACAGTTACGTCAACAGATTTTGAGTCAGCCAGCTATAAGTTCACAATTTCCACCACAAATCGTCAGCGCTGCACAAAATAAGCAAGAATTTGCGAGACTCTTGCGAAGCACTCTTGCACAGAACCCTATGGGAAGAACTGGTATGCCATCAATAGAAGGAGATCCTGACGATCCAGAGAATCAGAAAAAGATCCTTGAAGCTATTCAACAACAACAAATTGATGAAAATATGCAGAATGCTATGGAATTTTCTCCAGAAAATTATGGAAGTGTGAGTATGCTTTACATTGATGTAGAAGTTAATGGGCATAAAGTAAAGGCATTTGTTGATTCTGGTGCACAACGTACAATTTTATCACCAAGAATGGCTGAAGAGTGTGATATATCTAGATTAATTGATAAAAGATTTAGAGGTACTGCAGTTGGTGTTGGTTCCCTGGCTATTTTAGGTCAAATCCACTCAGTGCCAATAAAAATTGATAATACCTTCTTTCCTTGCTCTTTCCATATTATAGACACTGGAGTAGATTTCTTATTGGGACTTGATATGTTGAAACGCCATCTTGGTGTTATTGATCTCAAGAATAATAAGTTAGTTTTGGGAGATGCTGAGACTCATTTTCTTCCTGAAAGTGCTATCCCAAAGAATATGATGAACTTACAGGGCGGTAGTACAGGCGGACCAGGCGCACTAGCTCCAAATGGAGCTCGCTTTGGCGGGAACATTTTCTCTGAGGAAAATCCCTTGCTTTCTGGATCCAATAAGAAGGCTAAAATAGCTACTGGGGCCACAAGTTCTGCTGCGGCACCAACACCAGCTCCAAAAGCTAGCGCATACAAAGAGGAAACAATCAAGCAATTGGTTGGATTAGGATTTACTAGAGACCAGGTTATTAAAGCTCTTGACGCTACAAATGGTAATGCTGAGTTTGCGGCATCATATTTATTTCAATAAGAATATTTCGTTTTAACATTGTACTCATTTCAGATAGACGCTAGTTCTGATTTTAACACCCAACCTTTCATATCTGTATTCCATGTGGCGATCTTTTTAATTAGAGATCTAATTAATTTCACATCTGAATCACTTTGAATGTTAAGATTTAGACCATTAATCAACTCTTTGGAGGTCGAAAAATGATCAGTTTTTGATAAAAGGTACTCTCTGGCATTAGCAAGAATTTCTTCTTTCTTCTCAAATATTGTGGAATTGAATAATGTATTTTTCGGTTCATTTACTGGCAGTTTATTATTCGCTATTTCAACCTGAGATTCTCGTTTCTTTGCCAACATTTTCATGATATTAGCTGAAGAGAAATTTCCTGACAGCTGTGTTTTATTAACTGAAGATTTAACTACTTTGCCAGCACTACCAAACTTACCAGTCCATGTTGGAACTCCAACTCGACGCTGTCGAGCCATTTTTTTGGATTCTAAAAGAGATTTAACTGCTTCACTTGCAACTTTCTCTGCTTCTCTTTGAACAAGTGATGAATCTAGAGAACTGTTTGATGCTTGAACTCCATCTTCAACAAGACTAGCTTTAATACCATTACTTTCAAGTATTCCTCCCAAAATATTATCATCATCCCGCATTTTCTTCTTCTTTCTTCTTCTAGAATCTCCAATTTCTTCATTACTTTGACCTTCACCTGTATTATATTTCTCAAGTTTCGCAACACCTTCAATCTTCGCTACTTTTTCCAAGTCATCATCATCAGCCCTTTTGGTGGCTTTATTAAATTTAGGATTGTTATAACTATTACCACTTTCATCATCATCATCCCCATAAGTAAATAAGTCATTTAACTCATTCATTTTAAATACTCGTCTTTGATTAGGATCCTTCAAAACCTTGTTACTCAAGAATTGCTTGAATATTTGACGATGATAAATCTTCTCCTCAATAGTTCCCTTTGTAATAAGTCTGTATATTGTAACATCCTTCTTTTGACCCAATCTCCATGCACGCTCTCTTGCTTGAATATCAGTGGAGGGATTCCAATCTGGATCAAAGATAATAACTCTATCAGCTCCTGTCAAATTAACACCTAAACCACCAACTCTAGTGGTTAACAAAAACACATGTATGTCAGGTGTATTATTAAATTCATCCATCAAGTTTTGACGAATCTTGATATGTGTTGATCCATCCATTCGTAAATAATTGATCAGACCATTATCCAATTTTTGAACAAAAGATTCTAAAATATTAAGCATTTGTTTAGTCTGGGCAAATAATAGCATCTTATGACCTTCTGCTTTCCAAGTGGTAATCAAATTCTGTAATATTAACATTTTCCCTGATTGAGCTGGGTTTCCAGTCAACTTTTTTGGTAGGACTTTCTCATTTGAGAGCTTGATAGTTTTATTACCAAGTAATAATAAGTCAGGATGATTACACAATTTCTTGAGAATATCAATACCATATAAGGCATTCTTTCTTCCACTTAATATTGACTCTGCCTCACTTGATTTCAAAAAATTAACATACTTATCCTGTTGATATTTGGTCAATTTGCAAAAAAGTACCATTTCTGTTTTCTTTGGAAGATCTTTAGCCACATCCACTTTTAATCGTCTTAGTAAGTAAGGACCTATCAAGTTCTTAAGAGCCACAGCACAACTTAAAGATGTCTGCACTTGTACATTTGAAGCATTTGCATAACCACCCATATTAATAGGAACAACAAACTCTTTTTGGAATACTGGTAAAGTACCTAATTTTCCTGGATAAACAAAATCAAACAAACTCCAAAGTTCAGTAAGATTATTTTGAATTGGAGTACCAGATAAAATAATTCTATGTCTTGTTCTTATCCTTTTTGCACATAAAGATACAGCAGCATTAGGATTACGGATTTTATGACCTTCATCTAATATAGCACATCCCCATTTTCTTTTAAGTAATGCATTACTATAGATATTTAAACCAGCATATGAAGTAATTATTACTTCGCGACCCGGATCATTAGATTGAAATATACTGTCAACTAATGAATTCACCTTATCTTGAGTCTTTTTTGATGTAAGGGATTTCTTGATTCTCTTATCTTCATCTAAATCTTCAACAAGATCATAATAATCTGATCCATTAAAATCATTTTGCAAACCTGATCCAATTGTATGCACTACTGATACTCTGAATGGTGCCCACCATGTATGAAACTCATTCACCCATTGTTTCATCACTGTTGATGGACAAGCAATTATAATGGGATGAGATATTTGTTTACTATAATGTAAAGCACTAAGAAAGGCTATAATTTGAATAGTTTTACCTAACCCCATTTCATCTCCTATTATACCACCAACATTTTGAGAATAAAGTTCCCAAAGCCACTGAACACAGGTTTTTTGATAATTAAAAAGTTTACTAAAGATCTCACCAGGAACTTTAAATCTATCATTCAAGATAGCATCCTTAAAATCTGGGTTAGGTATATACCATTCTTTCTCGTTACTGTCAACCCTTATTCCCTTTGAGGACCTAATGGCCTTGCGAGCAGCCTCCCATTTTCGAAGTCTTTTGCGATAGAATAAAATATTACCGTCATCAGAGTTGGGTGGAGCGTTCGCCTCCTCTCCACGGTAGACATCTGTTTCGTCATCCTCGTCATCCTCGTCATCCTCATCCTCATCAATGTATTCCTCATCACTTTGCCCAACATAATCATCGTTAGGAGCATTATCATCCTCGCTCTCGCCATACTCGTCATCTTCGCCGCCCTCGTCATACTGTTCCTCATCCGACTTGATGCTAACAACTTCGTGAACATCTCTGTCCATGCTACCTAGCGACTGAACTTCATGCGTACTATGCGTACTTGGAACATTGTCTGGGGCTAGATTAAAGGAGCTGGTGTTACCAAAGGCAGTGATCTTACCTGTTCTGGTCAAATACTCTCGCTCTGTTTCATTAGAGAGTCTCCCATCAGTTTCCGTGCTAGCCACATTACTAATTTGATTGCTTCTCAGCTCTATTCTAGACATGATCGCACTCTCTTCTTCCTGCGCCGCTATCAAATCTTTAGACTCTAAGCTGCGAATCTGCTTCTCAATATAACTCTTCTCTGAGATCTTTGTGTATGGATTAGTCACTCTTCGCTTGAGCGCCTGAATTTTTGCCGTTATGCTCTGTAGCTTCGTACGCGTCTTGTCCAACCTCTTCTGGTCAAGCTCATTTTCATCGCTTCGAATCTTCTCATCAAGCTTCTCATTAAGATCCTTCTCGAGATCCTCCTGCTTTACCCAATCTATACCAAGAGAGTCCGCAAAACCTAGATCCCCTCCATCAGTTGATTCCATATCTAACGCGATGAGCTATCCATCATTTTTTGTCAGATTTTTTTTTTCACTGCGGAACGCTCACACACTAGCCCAGCACCAGCAATACAGCACACATCCTGGAGCGTCCAGCGACCCAGCTACCAACCGTAATTTACCCATACCAGCAAAACTCTTAAATCAGCCACAGGCTCCGCATATGGCGGCCAGGCACGACTCTGCTGCCGTAGTCCTCACTGTCGAGGAGAGGCCCGCTGCAGCGGTACATGCCGGTTTGTTTATTTTCTTGTATTTGTTTTTATTAGCACACTCAACGCGGCGGCTGTGGTAGATACGAGAGTATGTCTGAAAGGTTCTTGAAGGAGTTAAACTCTGATACAGGGCTAGCTTTTAGTCTGCCATTTAATTTAAAAAAGTTGAACCCTCGACTTGCTGAGTCAGACTTGGTTAGCGAGAGATCTGAGGTGACTCCCGTAGCGGCTGAAGTTGCTGAAGAGGATGAGCCATTAGATGAGGAGGGGCCTATTGATGAGACAGTTACTCAAATTTATATTGGCTGGAAGAAGATATCTGAACAATATAAAGAGATTGGATTAAATAAAGAAGAACTTGAAGAGCGATTGATTGAGTTACTGCAAAGTTTAAGTAATAAGATGACCCAAGCTGTGGAGGACGCGCATTCTGAAAAGCAAAAGATTAGAAGTGAATGTTTTTCAATTCAAAGACAAATTTTTAAAATTCTTCAAATATTCAATAAGAATGGCTATAAACCAAGTTCTAGAAAGACTACAAACTCTGACTCATCAGAAATTTCAGATGAAACTTATACTGAGATAAATCAAATATTTAATAATGAAGATGATTTTAATGATATAATGAAAGCAATTCCTGATAATTATACAAAAGAATATCTTTTAAGTAAAATTACTTCACCATATAAAGAAAGTCATCTGTATTTAACATTGGTAGCTAAATTACTTTCTAAAGAATATTTTTCAAGATTATTAAAATTTTTAAGAACTGTTATGTTACTTAAAGAATATGCTGACGAGATTGACTTCTACTCTCCTGATAGTTCAAAAGCTGATTCTGCTTCTATTGAATTTTCAGCTTCTCTTCCAACAATTGAACAGTGTAAAGTATGTGTGCGTGAACTAGAGAAAGTATCTGGAAGTGAATCTAACATGGATATGATCTATAAAGTGGTAACAGAGATTTTAAAAGCTAATAATTTTAATAATCTTTCAAAGACTTATTTGAATAAAATACAATTTCAAGTAGAGTTAATTGAAATAGAGAAGGAGAAAAAGTTTGAGACAGCCATATATTGTGCCAACAATATTATAGATTTGTGGAAAGCTTTATATGATTTTAGTGATAATGATTATGATGAGAGTAAATTTGATAAAAGAATAGTGAAATGTTCAGAAGGAGATACTACTGATATTGGTTTAGGTTTAGGTAGTTTGAAGTTTCTTAATGATACCCATAAAAGTTTATTAGAAGAACAAGAGCAAAGACGAGATGAGATCCAGAAATATTTTGAGAAGGGCCATCAGCTTCTTTTAACTTTAAAAGAGGAACCTGAAATTATTGAAAAATTTATAGATAGATTCTCAGACACTAAGGATGTATCATTATCAAAACTCCAAAAGTTAAACAGTGAAGTAGAGCAGCTTGAGGAGAAAAAGAAATATTATATGAAAGATATAATAAATTTCGTCAAGTTGGACATTGAGAAAGCATGGCAAAATCTTTATTTCCATGATTCAGAGAAGGAGACATTACAGTATTACTACTCTACAGATTATTCAGATGAAGCATTAGAGCATTTGCAAACAGAATTAGTTGAATTAAAACAGTTAGAAGCGCAGTATACACTGATGCGCGATAAATTAGGCCAATTTTATATATTATTAGAGGATAAAGCTGAACTTGATGAAGCATCTAAGAATCCATCAAGATTACTCGCAAGAAATTCTGGAGCTATTCTTATTCAAGAGGAAAAAAAGAGAAAGACATTGAAGCGTAAGTTTCCTAAACTTTGCAGTGATTTAAAAATTCAGCTTCAAGAATATGACAAAGCCACAGCTGGAAAGATGAAAAATGATGAATTTTATCGTTTGGTAGATCAAATTGATCATGAAATGTCTAGCGGCGCTGGGAAAAAGGATAATAATAAGCGGAGATCTTTCAGCAGATCTCCTTCGAAACAGCACACTACTGAAGATGTATCACCGATTAAAGATGCTTCTCCTAATAAAAAGAGAGTATCTCCTGTGAAATCTCTCACAAGGGTATCTCCTACAAAGCGAAATGTGAAGATAGTCCTGAAGAAGTTGCCAGAGAGAATGTCACCGAAGAGAAAGTCACCATTGAGAAATTTGCAACCTCAGAGACTACAAGCCAACCATAAAAGTCCATCTACAATGAGTTCTGGTTCTAGATCACCCAAGAAGATTCCTCTGTTAGTGCTTACTGAGAAGTCTACTCTCAGAAATAACGCATCGGATGGTGCTAAGTCCAACAGTCCTAGGGTGTCACCTCGAAGAGTGCCCTCTGTAAAGTACAATAAACCATTGGAGCCATTAAACATATCGAGGGCTCGTAAACGGGAACATGAAGCGTTGAAACATACACCTGATAATATTTTCTTGATGAGCGATGCCAATAAGGAAAATGAGCTGGAAAAGGAGAATCAATTTTACAAGAAGCTGATCCAAGATGCGGAGGGGCTAGATCCAATTGACTATAAGGAAGTAGAAGACAAAAGGGGAGCCAAAAGATCTAGTTTGGTTCGAGACAGTACAATATTTGATTTACTGGCTGATGATTCTGTTTATAGAAACTGGAAGAGCCGTCGTTTAGAGAGCTTGAGTAGTGGTTTACGAAATGACATTTTACCAGATCAATTATAGAATAATTGATAATATGAAATGAATGAACGAGATTTTTACATAGTGTGAATATAAAGGATGTCTGTTTATTAATTGTACTAATAGTAGTTTACTAACCTCTGATAATTAAGTCATCTGGGATACCTTCGTATTCACCATACTTGCAAGCCAAGTTAATATTTTGCAAACATTGTGTAGCAGCACCCTTCAACAAGTTATCAATGGTAGCAACAATAACTACTCTGTTAGCCTTGCTATTGACAGCAAAACCACCAACCACCACTCCATGCTTACCACTAATGTCCTTTACTAATGGAGCCTCACCGCTAATTGTAACTAATTGTTCACCTTGATATCTGTCTTGGTACAAGTTACGAACATCTCTAGCAGTTAAAGAGTTTGGACGAATTGGGATAGAAATTGTGTGAGTAATACCTTGAAACCATTGAGCAACATGTGGAGTAAATGCGACATCAATACCAAGTCTGCGAGAAATTTCTCTTTCATGAATATGATCAGTTAACAGATATGGGATTAAATTATCTGAAAGTACTTTAATATCATTCTTTGGAGATGGTTTTGTACCAGCACCAGAGTAACCAGAGACACCAAAGATAGCTGGAGTTCCAGTAACATAATCAACTAATGGTGAAATAGCAATTTGAGCAGCAGTAGCATAACATCCAGGGTTAGATATTTTACGAGCAACAGCAATTTTAGAACGATCATTAAGTTCAGGTAATCCATATGTCCATTCACCAGAAGTATCAAATCTATAATCAGCAGATAAATCAATAATTTTAGAATTCATTGATCCCTTTGCATCATCAATAGCTTGAACAAATGGTTTACAAACACCATTAGGAAGAGCCATAACCCATACATCAACTTCACCATTTTCTTCAAGTCTCTTAATATCTTCAATTTGTAAATTATCATAAACAAGTGATTCCTTCTTGTAACCCTTAAGTGGTTGACCTTGAAGTTCACGAGAAGAAACATGAGTTAATTTTAAGTATTTATGATTATCAATCATAGAAATTAAGTTTTGGCCAGTATAACCTCTAGCACCAATAATAGCTACACGAGAAACCTTATCATTTGAACTGTGACGTAAAGGAGGATTTGGGTTAGATTCAGTAGCAAATCCACGAACACATGTTGAAGGTAAACATTTACCAGCAAATAATGATGGTCTTCTAGAGTTAGAATAAGCACTTGGTCCAAAACTTGAGTTAGCACGAGAGTAAGTGGAGAAAGATCTCTTACCATCAATCACATTTGTAAACTTAGAGCTTGAAGTGAAAGATGACAGCAGACTAATTTTACTGACTTTTTTCTCAAATTCTTTAATCATTTGAGATACAGTCTCAACATCACTGACTCCATACCAGAAAAGAATATGACCATCCTTATGGTAAGAACCATCTGATTTATTAAAGTACCAAGCAGAGTTTGGATCATCTTCACTGATAGTCCATTGTAAATGACCAAATTCTTCTTTAACAGCTGAGAAAATGTTATCAGTAACATTATTTAACCATCCATTTTGACTAGCGACAAATTTGTCTAATGTTGGAACAGAGCTCTCAGTTTCAGTGACAATTGCTAATACTTCAAGAGGTTCATCAGCGAATACTTTAAATGAGAGAGTTTCAAGCTTTTTCAAATAGTCAGCGACGCTTATAGAGCCATTACGACAGTCATCACTACGTGAAAGAACATCACGTAATAAAACAGATTTTGAATGGAATTTCTCTAATGAGTTTGATGAAGTTAATAATTTATAACCACGACGGATTAAAGTACCAGCACCAGAATCAGTGAACAATTCTTTTTGTAATTCATTAACATCAATAATAGCAACAGAAGAAGAACGAGGTAAATCATCTAATAATTCTTTTATTTGAGTAATCTTTAATTTAGTACCATATTTAACCCATGGTTCTTTTAATAAATCATCATATTCTTGATCTAAATTAATAACAGATAAAATTTCACCAGAATTAGCATTAACAATACCTCCTTTTTCACTTAAATAAACAATTTTAAGAGGTTCAAAAACTCTAGCTAATTCACTAGCTGCAATATCAGCATTGACATTTAAAATTTGACCCAGAGGAGTCTCAGCTAATGAAGTTAAAATAGGTAATGCACCAGCAGCAATACTAGCTTCAATTGGTTGATTATTAACTGAATCAATTTTACCAACAAATTGATAATTTTCTTTATCTAAATATGAAGCAGAAAAGACACCACCAGTGATTGGTCTAGCATGAACTCCTAATTTCTCAAGAGCAGTAACTAATTTTAAATTTTGCTCTAAAAAGCAGCGACGAACAACTGCCATAGTACGTGAATCAGTTACACGAATTCCATTAATATAATCTGGTTCAATTCCTTCAGCTTCAAGAATTTCATTAATTTGAGGACCAGTACCATGAAGAACTATTGGGTAAAGTCCGATATGGTATAAAAAGGCAAGACACAGAGCAAGTTCATCAATTTGTTGTGTAATAATTGCACCACCAACTTTAATAACAGCAAACTGTTGAGAAGATACAGAAGTGAAAAATTTAAGATATTGTTCAACCTCTCTTTTTGAACCAATATTATTAAGAAGTTGCACTACTGTAGAACGAGTAGAGTAATGTCTAGCATAAGTAGGAGTCACCCTTAATGTACGAGAAACTGCCAGACTACGCAAAACTCTGAGACCTCTCACAGAGCGAGCAATGTTAAGACGACACTTGAGCATTGATCACAAATTTAACTTTTTTGATAATTTTCAAAAATCTCTGCCAAATCAAATTTTTGTTAAAAATTTCAATGACTCAGTCCAATTGCGATTACTCACCTCCCCAAGTGCAAGCCAGGGCGCATAACCTGACTATTAACTGTGGGATAGATAGTTTAAACTAAAATTTTAGCAGTATTTAAAGGATGAGGGCTACACTGAGATACAATAGCATTAATTACTTTACATACCTGATGTTCCTAGTTACATCTAATAGTTCCACTTAGAATTAGATCCCCCAGTATAATCATATTGTTGTTGAGGGTATTGACCGAAGCCTTGACTTGGAAGGTAGTTAAGATTTTGAGCTTGAGCTTGAGCTTGAGCTTGAGCATCTTGTGCCAGAATATCTTGTTGTTGATGTGGATGTTGCTGTTGTTGCAGTTGTTGAGGTTGTTGCTGTTGTTGCTGTTGAGGTTGTTGCTGTTGTTGGAGTTGAGGTTGACCTTGAGCACCATAATATGGGTAAGAGTTCTTTTGTTGCAGTCCATAGAACATTGGTGGGTAATAGTACATTGGAGCTGGATAGAATTGGTTAGCATATTCAGGAGCTGGAACACCTGGAGCACCTACACCTGGTTGAACTGCACCTTGACCATTAATACCAGATGCTGGTGGAGCTTGTTCATTGTGAATACCTTGATGTTTAAATTGTGACTGTTGAACGGCAGCAGCACCAGATGGATCATAAGCACCATTAATGTTACTTCTGAGACTATTGTTAGAAACAAGAGGGGAATTACGGTTGTTAACCATAGGAGAAGGAACATTTCCATTTGACATGTAATGACCTTCATATTCAGATGCAGTATATGGGTAAGCTGTGTTTTGAGCTTGGTAACCATAGTAAGCGAATTTATCAAATTGGTTACCGTGTTGCGCCTGGTAAGGATATGGTTGGTTTTGAGTAGTGGTTGGAACAGAAGCACCTTGATAGTATGAGCCGTATTGTCCATATTGACGAGGAATGTCAGCTTGTTGAGTCTGTTGTTGAGTCTGTTGCTGAGCTTGCTGAGCTTGCTGTTGAGCTTGCTGTTGAGCTTGTTGCTGAGCTTGTTGCTGAGCTTGCTGTTGAGCTTGTTGCTGAGCTTGCTGTTGAGCCTCTAATTGAGCACGTTGCTGAGCTTGAGCACGTTGCTGAGCTTGTTGAAGTTCTGGAGCAGCTTGGATCTCGTCTGCCTTGATCTCTGGTACGACCTGAGATTCCTGGGTAGCGGCTTCTTGAGCAGTTTGATTTTCACTTAATGCTAATGATCCAAATGAGATACCAATGGATCCAATTTGGTTGGCAGCATCTGGCAAAACAACAGCTCCATCTTGGTTTAATCTGCGAAGAATACGAACCTGTTCTGGAACAGTTTTCTCAGCCTTAGGAGCAGCCTTATGTTCAACAGGTGGTTCTGGTTCAGCCTTTGGCTGTTCTTGAAATATTGGTTCTTCCTTTTGTACAGGTACTTCTGGTTCAATAGTAACCTCTTTGACAGGTGATGCAACTTCTTCGACTTCTGGTTCAGTTTTCTTTGGCAATTCTTCAGCCTTTGGTTCTGGCTTTTTAGCAGCCTTAGATGCTGCAATGGATGCCCAACTAGTTGGTTTTGGAGCAGATTTAGTAGCAGCAGCAGCAGGAGCAGCAGGAGCAGCCTTACTTTCTGGCTTTTGTCTTTGTCTTTGTTTCTGTTGTCTTGTCTTTGGTTCCGGCTCTTCTGCTTGTGGAGTTTCTTTAGGAGTCTCCAATTTGGCTTCTTCAGCAGCAATTGGAGCTTCTTTCTTTTCAACAGCAGCAGCGCGTGGCTTAGAAACTGGAGTTGGTTTAGTCTTAGAAAGTGCGCTAGCCCATGATGATTTAGCAGGCTGCTGTACTTGTGGTCTTTCAGATTTCTCTGGAGTTTCAGAGGTTTCTGTAGATGCAACTGTGTCTGTGTTTTGTTTGTCTGATTTTTCAGAAGTACCATTTACCTTTTTAGGATTAAATTTCTTCTTTGGACGAGGCTCACGGCGTTGTCTTGATGCTCCATTAACATTGGCAGAAGCACTATTATTAGAAGATGCATTAGCGTTCAGTGAACTATTAGATGTAAACTCATCATCTTTATGTTTCTTTGTGGTTGGTTTCTTGACTTCATCCCATTTAGTTATTACACCATCGGCAATCTTAATTGTTACCGCTTCCAAATCCCATTGGTTATCTGTCAATGCATCTGTAAGATCATCGCGTGACCAGTCTGGAAACATTTCTGAAAGTGTATTTAATTTCTCAGCATTTTCTGGAGCTATTTTGGCTGAACCTCCTGACTTTTTATAGCCAGTTCTTCTTGGGCCTCGCGACTGTCTTGAGCGCTCAGACATTGTATTGACTAAAAACCGTTGTTAGTATCACTTGAAAAAATAATGACTCTAATTAAAGTAATCAATTATAATTCTATTGAGAAAAAAAAATTAATAGAAAATCACCTTATCTTTAAGGTGGAAACTGATTGATTCGGAAATACTTCATTAGAGGTGCATGCAATAGATTGCGCAATTTGATCCATATAGAAATTAAAAAAATTACTTACTATACTTATTGAGATTGTATCAGATGGTAGGTTTAATTCAATTAACGCCTACTAACAGCAACAAGTTATATTTATAAAATTTGTGGAATAGTAGATATAAGTATCTATGACAAAGTATACCCTGAAAGACAAAAATTGTCGACGTTGATTTTTCAGGAAAAGTGCGCTTAGAGTGGTACCCGGATTATCAAGAATATTCATATACGCACTCAGAAAAAGTAGACCCCCACAACAAACACCCCTTCTCTTACACGAAGCATTAATAGATTAAATTAAAAACTACAAGACAATTGAAAAAAAAGAGAGTAGAGTAAAATAATCAAATAAGTAAAATTGTAAAATCAAATAAAGTTAAGTAATAAAATAAAAACACATTCGCTATCAATACAGCACGAGAATACAAAAAACACAACCTATAACTTAATTAAAAGATTAATTGGAAGTACGTTAGCTTACTCAGCATTGTTTAAAGTCTCTTGATAAGCAGCCTTTTGTTGTTCGTATCTCTTTTTGTCAGCAGCAGCTTTTTGCTCATAAGGAGATTTTTCCTCAGCAGTTAAAGACTTCCATTTGTCACCTAACAAACGTCCGAGTTCACCAAAAGTAGCATTTGGATTCTCAGAACGGACAATATCTCTAGTCTCATTGGCAAAAAACATGTAAGCAGAGAGAGAACGTTTTGGAGCATTTGGATCTGGAATTGTTAGTATTTGAGTTAAGTTCTAGATAATAAGTTGAGTTGGCGACCGACGCGTACCGAAAACAAATAACACGATAGTATCAATGGAAAATCGATACAATTGACGGCACGAAAGACGATGGCAAACGACGGCAGACACTATGAGGTTTTCATTTGCCATTTGCCATTTTTGCCGCCCAGGTTTACAACACCTGCCGAACTCAACTTATCTGTTTATCAACAAATAAAAAAAAAAACAAATAAAACAAGAGAGGCTTTTTTGCCCACTGCGGGACAAATAAAGCTCCAATTGCTATCTGGAAGCTGAAATTAATACATACCCTTCTTCTTCTTGCTACCCTTAGCCTTTCTAACCTTTGGTTCACCAGCCATTTTTAATGTTTACTTGGTAATGTTAGTAAAAAGAAAACTAGGAACGCGAAATGAAAAATAAATATGAAACACGGGGCACATAACAAATAGGAAAAGGACCAAAACAGAACAGGCTGGCAGGGGAGAGGGGGAGGGGGCTGGCCCCAGCCGCTTCTTTTTTTTTTTTTTGTTGTGAGAAAGTTAGGCCAAAAATCAGGACAATTTGATGTAGTTTTATGATTACTAAAAACACAATATTTCAATGTTTTAAATATTTTTAAAAGTAATATTTAATGCATTGTAAAGTTGTGCCGCTCTTTCGGAATAAATATGCGTGAAAATTGACACCCTTCATCGGTCATATACTAATAATTCATTCAATTATTTTATAAAACAACAAAACAAGCAAGGATTTTTTACTTAAAAAATCACTTAAATATTGGTTAAAACTAATTGAATAATTGCCCATAAATTATTTTTAATCTTTTTAATTTTTAAATGTACTTTATCATATTTAACTTTTTTTTTTAGTAAGGCGGTCAGCCCTGTCATACATACATTTATCACTGTAGGGAATATAGCCACTATGGGAAAACTCTCAGTATGTGATAGTAACAAAAAGGAGGGAAAACACTATGGGGGCCGCAACTATATGGAGGAGTAGTTGGCGGGCGTTACCCGGGGCGCGGGGCTCGTACGCGGGAGGTAGAGAGCGAGCGAGCGAGCGAGCGAGGGGGAGGAGGGAGGAGATGAGGGAGAAGGGTGGCGTTGTATGGGTCAGACTACAGGATGGTTGAATGAGCGATTTTCGTTTATTTACAGATATGGTACATTTTAGTGATCTTTTGGTTCTGGTAGAGCTTGGTAAGAACCTAAATTTCGTGGATCGGCGAATTTTGTCTGCTGAATGTACTAAAAATTGTTAGTAAAAAGTGATATACCCATGCTAATGGAACAATCCAAAAAGTAAAGACTTACTTGACCAATGAGTAGATTGACTCTAACAAATTTAACCACACAACGGTCTGTACAAACTGTTTCTCCCTTGTTTAATTCGCCTTCTGCGTAATGATGAGGCACACATTGCTGAAGACAGCTATTAAAGGCGCTATAATTGTTAGTATCAAGACCATTGGTGAGTTAGCTAACATTAAAAGTACTCACTTTTCATAGTTCTTGGATAGAGCAGTAAACTGAGCTTCCGCAATGTTCAACCGATGCTGGTTGATCTCATCGTCCTGCTGCAATGAGTTATTTAGCCAGAATGACATGTTGGCCCTCGTCCCCTCCGCCCCCAAAAGATGTTGAGAAGTTTTTTGTTCGCGCCACGTGATACACGTTGGTCCTAGTAATGGTCAGTCTGGAGGGCCAGACGGCGACACATCTACGGGTACTGTTAGACTGAGTTAAATTTTACCGGTGTGGTGTTCTCCTGGCGCGACAAGTTGTATATAGTGTGTGCATTTTGGTACTTCTTGAGTGATGTGTCCCACGCACAACACAGTCGCGGGCCACTGAGATATTATCTCTTTACATAGGTTTAAAGAGTGTAAATCCATACAGCTAAATGCCTCATCGAGGATTAAAAGCCTTGGGGATTTAATTATGGCTCTTAAGAACAAGACCAACTTTTGTTGTGACACTCCTAGTTCACCAAACGGTTTAGACGGAAGTTCAGGGAACATCTTAATGAGAGTATCAGCAAGTTTAAAGGCTGAATCAGCTGCTTTAGTATCTGATTTAGGAACCCAAAAACTACTTCCATTAAAACCAGAAGCTAATACTTGTCTTATTGATAAATCCAGAGGACATATAGAGTGTAATTCTGGAGAACTGGTACCTATTTCTTGATTAATTGATTTATAACTAACATTTCCAACTTTTCTTGGAATATTATTCATTAAAATATGTTTATTCCAGCCTTGTGGATGATCTGCTACTATAAGTGCCAATATAGTTGTTTTACCAGCTCCATTATTGCCACGAACATGCCATTTCTCACCGTAGCCAATATCAAACGCCATATCTTGAAGCACTGGCTTACCACGATAAGCCACGCTGACATTGTCAAACTTTACGTGCGACCCCTGTCTGCTATCAAGTCCTTTTGGCCAAAGTAGACTCACAATCTCTGACGCACGCTGCGACACGTCGTGTGCCTCGTCGTTCGCGCCAGAAGAGAGCTCTCCGTACAAGGAGAGAAGTTTTGGAGACTTTGCCCCATACAGAATAGAGCCGTTCGAGTCGACAATGGCAAGGTGGGTGACCCAGTCAGGCACCGCGTCGTTTGGCCGTAGCCCGATTACTAGCGTGTCCAAGTGGCCCAGAGGGACAGGTGAAGCAGAGGGCGACGACGACGTGCTGGTTCCCATCAACGAGCCCAACACGCCGCTCACCTTTTTCACGGCGGAAGGGTCGAGTCCGAGGAACGGCTCATCGATGATGATCGCTCTGGGGCTGGCGGCCATCATCTTTGCGAGCCGCGCTCTGCGCCGTTGTCCGTTACTGAGACCCATCATCCATTTCAGCCTTATTCCCCACAAGTTGAAAAGTTTAAGAGCAGTAACAGTTGATTTTGGTAGCTGATCTTGAGGGATTTCTGGAGCGCCACTTTCTGGATTGAGAGCTACTGTAATGTTTGGTAAATGGCTTTCACTGACATATTGTTCTACCGTACGATCCTCATCTTGTTTATAGAACTCGTATCTAGCACTAATATGTACTGATTTATCAAAATTAGATGAAAATCCAAGATATGATATAGCCTTACTTCTTGGAATACCGTTCAGTTCCCATAAATGATACTTTATTGGAATAGAGTGCTCAACAGCTGAATCCACCCTTTTCTTATTAGCCAAACATTCTAGAACATTTGTTTTCACTGAAGTATCTGAACTGGTTATAGCCCAATATTCCCCTTTACCAATTGAAAAGTTAGCTGGTTTTGAAATACCCTTTATAAGGGCACCAGCTAGCTCAATCACCTTCTCTGTCATACCCAATTGTATGTATGCTGTGACTCAATAATTTCCGATGATATGCTCAAACGGGTGACCTCAAGTCAGCTACAAGTTAATAAATGTATTTTTTATGATTATATTAATATCTAATAATAGTGATGAATGAATTAATTAATTATTAGGAACAATGCGACATCAAATTAGCTTACTCCCAGTCATCATCATCGTCGTCGTCATCGCCATTGTCTTCGGCAGCTGCAGCTTCCTGCTCTTTCTTCTTGCTAGCGACAACGTCCAAAGTCGACGAGTTTGTTGATTTTAGTTCATATGTTAACTCTGAGGAAGTGCGAGAGTCAGAATTCGCATTAGACTGCTTAGATGGGACCGCAGACTTGTCCTTTGAGCCTTCAGCATGGGCACTGGCCTTGTTACCAGCATCTTCTTCTTCGTCGTCATCGTCCCAGTTAAATTCTTCCTCATCATCATTTGCTAATAAATTCTTACGCTTCTGCTCTTCAGCAAGAATTTGATCATACATAAAATAGTATCTGGTCCAAAACTCTTGATATGATACTTTAGTCGGCACAAGTCCTGACATCAAACTTTGTAAAGGTGCATACTTTTCTAACAAGGTACTAATATCTTTGGTTTTACCATCCAAGTTAAAATTGTTTTCAAACTCTTTAAAAGCTGGATCATCAGCTGTTGTTAAATATAAATCTTGAGACGAGTGTAATGCATGTAATTGAGCTTCAGTACGGGTGGCATATATTGGAGCTTTAATATTTTCAGGAACATTAAATAAAATATTAGCTTCAGAATCATCAAGATCACCTTTATTAGCATTATCAATCATAGTCTCACGCGCTTTTTCCGCTTCCAGAGTTTCCAAGATATTGGTCTTTAAAAAATTACTAATTTTTGATGCATAGTCTTTAGAGAATAATTCAACTTGTTCTAATTCATGATCTAAATCATCTAAATAATTACTAGTAGCATTTGATAAAAGATCTAACATCTTCTTTGGTCTATTAGTTGTTCCATCTGAAGAAGTCGCAGTAGATGTCTCAGTAGACTTTGCTGTTTCTGAACCTTCTGTAGTTTGTGTTAATTGACTTATTTGTTCATTAATTTGCTTACTACTCTTTTCTGCTAGTTCTTCAACTTTATTTCTTCCTTGAATGGTTAATTCTTCGATCCTTTTTTGGGTATCCGCCAAACTGTCTGGTAATTTAACCTTGTTAAATAACCCAGAAAAAGAAGATCCCCATCCACTAGTGGCCTGTTGCACTCTATTATAAGTGTCTTCAATGCCATGCTCAAGAATACCAAACCCTTCCTCGGTTTTATTGTTTATATTAGCGCTACCAGCTGTTGACTCTGTGTCCTTTGTTCCACTGGTGGCGTTCGCATTCGGAGAAGTCGGTGGCTTTAAAGTAAGAGTATCAGATGAGTTATTCGCACTCTTAGCAGTGGCTATCGCAACCGATGGATCTAATACAAAGTCCATAGTTAGTTACTGATTGTGTATTGGTATTTACTCAACTCATCATCCCTACCAAAACAATTTCCCCTGATATGAGAGGGAGGGTAATACTGGGGTCAATGTAATGGGCTCGAGAAGGGCCATATAGAAGGTGTTTGTTTAAACAGATATATTAGTATAAGTTAGCGCTAAGGATGACAGAAGTGAGGAAACTGACTGATTATGAGATTCCAAAAGAGTCTAGGGTGTATCCGAAAAGGCTTATTCCGCCATTGCGGTTTTCTACGGTTTCTCCTTCAATATATAGAGGCTCATATCCTCGAACTGTTAATTATCGGTTTCTAAAGAGGTATCAAATAAGAACAATAGTTTCATTAACTCCACATGAGATTAGTAGGAATACTGATTCAGATTTATACGATTTTGCTGCTTATGAGTGTATAAATTTAGTACATATTGAAGTAAGTAAAGGTGGTAAAGGAAAGAAACGTCAAGTTCCAATAACTCATGAATTAGCTTTTAAAATTTTAGAAGTTTTATTAAATCCTGAAAATCAACCAGTATATTTTCATTGTTTAAATGGTGGTCATGTTACATCATTAATAGTTGCTTGTTTAAGAAGACAATTAAATTGGAGTAAAGCATCAATATTTAGTGAATTTATAACATATTCTGATAGTATTAATGTTGCTGATAGATCATTTGTTGAAAGTTTTAATACAGAAATTTTAACTCCTACATTAAAATATGATTAATGAATTAAATCAAGAGAACATCACCTTGTAATATATGTTTTTGAATATATTTATATTGAATTGTATGAATATCATCTTTATCTAATACAATTTCATGATCTCTAAATCTAACAGGTTCAGCATTTTGTGAAATTACTTTAATAAATACAAATTTATTCATATCAGGTTCTGTTGCCATTGAAATACCTCCTGTAGTATCTTCTAATGATTGTAAATGTTCAGGTAGCTGATTTAAAAAACTATCTTTATATAATTTTTCAAGAAGTGATAAATGAGTTATCATATATTTATGTTCACCTTCCAGTAATCTTTTATGAATTTCAGAAGTATTATTAATATATATTGCAAATTTATCAATTTTGGCAAGTCGACATCTTAGATAAGATCGTACTATAAAGTTAACTCTTTCAATCTCATTCTCAATAATTAAAAGTTTTAATTTAATATCATCATCACCTGCTTCAAGTTCAATAGAATTCATTTCAATAATTTCTATTTGATCTTTAAGACGTTCAAGAGTTCTAGTTAGAAGATCTTGCTGATATTCCAACAATTCTGGCGCTGTTCTCTCTGATATCCATGCTTGTACAAGTTTCTTAAAATCATCATTTTTCCCACTAGATCCAGTATTATTCCCTCCTTCTACTCTTTTCTCAAGTCCTTTAAGAATTTCTTCAATATCCATAGTCTCTATCTATATGCTCTATCAAGACAATATATACGCCATATATATATATTTTTTTGGCGATGCATATTAAAAAAAAAAAAATACAATTTTTAAAAAGAACGCTTTTCCCTAACCCTCATTACTATGGGCCATGAGGAATTTGCGATAAACTCCTACAATAAGTTTAGGAACGTTTTTGATGCTTCAGATGATAAAATAACGTACAAGTCCAGTAAGAATATTGCCTCTGCGGACGAGTGCTTAGGTAATGCAAATCTCTCTGAGGTCCCATATCCATCTGAGTCTGCACAGAAACTACTTCCTGATTCTGACTTATTAAAGATGATTCATTACTATATTTCCAGAAAGATATCAAAGCAGAAGGAAGGAGTAATAGACACTACAGAGGAGCACATTTCCTCAAACTCGCCACCATCTTTACTTCGGTACTCGATGGACGAGTCCGCGCTTTTGGCGATAGGCGTCTTGGTGGAAGAGTGGGTCAAAGAGATTGCCGATGGCGGTGCCTGGACGTCGAGAGAAGAGGCAAATAGTAGCGTTCCCGCTTATAAAGCACTGACTTCGTTGTTATCTATAGCGTCTGACGAATTCTTGAAGCCAAACAAATCTCCATTATATGCTGATACTTTTATGGACTACATAGAACCTCTAGACCAGACAAATAGCATACCTGCAGATGATTATCCAACCTTAGATTATAATTCAAAAGATGTGTACGATATACCATCTAAACCCTAAAATCTACATCATTAATATCACAAATCATCACTAAAATCTACAGAACTTATCTTTTCAATTGTCATACATTTTATTCCCTTTGATCACTTCATATGTTACACCACTCTGCGGTCATTTAAGTAACGAATAATAGGTCCGTTACCAGCTGATTCAACAAGTTTATCAAACCAAGCCAATATTATTCCGCTACTTTGTTGGCCTTGTGGAATAGACATTAATTTGTAAAGATATTTTACTAAAATATCTTGCTCTTCAGAACTAAGTTCTCCAACTATTTGGGCAATTTGTGATTGTCTAACAGCTTTGAGTAAGTCTAATACAGTTGAAAGATGTAAAAGCTAAATAAAGTTAGTAAATAAAGTTCTAGCTATAAATATATTATAATACTCACTTTGGTACGTTCATCCCCACCATATGGAGCTGTAGATAAACTATAAGCCAACGCATCATAGTACTCGCCCTTGGTCATTAAGCTCTTAACTTGCTGTCCAATAAGGCTGATATCCTCATAAGAAACGCTCTCGGAGGCCGGAATCAAATCAGCCGCAGTTAACTGATTGCCTGGTTCCAATGCATCAATATCAATTCTTCTCCAATCAGTAGCCATTTTCTGCCCCTATATCCGTGTCGTCAGCGCTGTTTATTTCACAACTGTCTATTTTTTTAGCCCGAGCGCGGATAGCAATACTACAGAATACATATACCCGTAAGCCATTAAAAACCACTAAAACTATTAAAACAATCAAAACTATTAAAACAATCAAAACAATTAAAACAATTAAACCTTTATAGGGTAGAATAAGCGCAGAAAGAAGCTTGAAATTCCCGGGGTTAACAATAGTTCGTATTTACTTTTACGCTTTTGGAAGACAACATTATCCAATTGCGATCTTTCTTCAGTTAAAGATTCAGTAGTTTTTAGTAAACGTTGACGAACAACTTTACGAACCTTCCACTCTCTAAATGAGAGGATAATAGTAAGAGCAACAACAAGACATAAACCACCATAAATTTGAGCGTGTAGATATGGTTTTGGAGCATTTGATTCACGAAGAGCTAAAGGTATAACTTCAGATATTAAACTGAATAACCCAACCACCACATTAACCATAGAATACAGTGCAGGGAATTTTGATGGATGAGAGACATTATCAACAGCTAATGGTTGCATCATAAGGGAGCCTGATCCCATTGTAGTACCACTAATAAGTGAAAAAACAATTAAAGTTGGATAATTGGTAGCATTTATCCAAAATGCATAATAAAGAATTAAATTGAATATAGTTACCAATACTGAAAAATTAATACGACCTAATTTATCAGCGACGAAACCTAAAGTAGGTCTACCGACAAGTTGACCAACATTAAAAATAGCAGTAATTGTAGAACCTTGTTGTGCAGTAAGACCTACACTTGTACCAAAGTCCAGTAAAGTATAAAGTTCCATAGAATAAGCTAAAAAGCAAAAAGTAAACCAAAAACTAACATAATATGGTGATAATTCTTTAAGTATATTAAAATCAAAAAGAATTTTTAATTGTTCAGAAAAATATTCCCATGTAATTTTATGCCTCTGATGATTCCGAGTACGAATAAGTATAGTTGCGATAAGAGTTAACGCAGTAGTAGCAAATCCAAGATAACGAAGAGCCCAATGTTGTGAGCCAGTTGTTTCAATAATTTTATTAACCAGAGGTGCGAATATAACACCACCTAAACCAGCACCACCGACAACAATACCACTAGCCAAAGCACGACGTTTTAGGAACCATTGAGGAACTACCATTGTTCCTGGAATAAATATAAATGAGAATGAAAATCCAATTAAGAATCCTTGAGTAAGATATAATTGCCAAACTTTAGTAGCAAATGATGCTAATAAATATCCAGCAATATTAAAAAATGCACCAAATAAAAGTGTTTGTCTAACTCCAAATACTGGAATAAGTAAAAGAGCGAAAGGGGCTAATACTTGAGCAAAACAAACAACTAAACAAGTAATAATAGCATAATCATATTCAGTAGCTCCTTCAAATACAGAATTATTTAAATAATATTGAAGAATAACACCAATAGATGAATTTGCTCCCCAAGTTGCAACAATTAATAATAATCCTGCAACTACTGATATCCAAGCATCAAATCCACCATCTGGCGGTAAATCATCTTTATCAACACTAGTTGTGTCATCATTTGAGTTAATATCACCAGATTTTTCTATATCTTTACGATTTGAGAATCTTTTACGAAGTCTAACCAGTGTTAAATCATCGTTTAAGCTATCTCCGGATCGTACGGCTGTTATTTCATCCTGAATAATTTCTCCTTCAAGATTAGGCATAAAAGTTCCTACCCTTTGCAATTTCTCTTGATCCTCTACTTCTGTTTGATCATTATCATCTTTAACAGCTTCCTTAAGCTGTTTTAAACTATACGATAATGAACGTAGTGAGTTTGTTGACTGAACTCTGCTCAAACTTGCTGAACTAGCAGCCACTGGTCCTGACTGACCTTTTGCTATCAGAGGGTCAATCAGAAAATCTTTTGGGTTGAAACTATCTCCATCTGAGGCCAACGAATCCTCGCTGGAAGCGGCAGACCTCAAATCACTATTATCTGCCATCATTCTATCAACCAGTCAGCAGAAATCAATATTTATAGAGAGTCTGATGGTACTGTATCCCGCCGCGCGCCCAGACTTGAACTTGAAGTAAAACAAAATTTTGCTTTTATGAAAAAAAACGGGTTCTCCTGCATTTAAGAGGAAATTGATCTCTTTATCGTATCCAGCAGCGGAGGGGAGGAGTAAACTACACAATTTTATCCAAATACAGACAATAAACATATATAGCAATCTTTCTTTTAATAATACATAACTAAACATAACGCAACAAAAATCTCGTGTAGTGTCAAAGTCTTTTAAATCCTATAATAATAATGTATTCAATTCATTCATACTATCAGCGTAGACCCAGTCGCAGCCACCCAGGCGCGCCACAGTGATCTCGCGACAGTCATGAAATCATGAACATATAATCACACAGGAGTAAAATAATTCAAGCACCAATAATATCGTTAAACAGCATAGCTGGATGTGGGGGGATTTGAGAATTTGTATTTATAGGGTATTTTATTGGTATCTGCCGACGGGATTTATTTATTCAAATCACTCGTCATAAAAACCCCATATTAATACAAAAAAAAATCTCAATTGCCATGGACTTAAAAAGTCACAAAGTCTTCCATGTCAAAAATGTTAGCTACTGGCGCTGCAGGCCATGTCATAACCAGGGTACTATAAACAAAAATAATAAAAAAAAAAAATCATAAAAAAAGAAAATAGGAATAAAGTTGAATATAAAGAGGAATGTAACATACCAGATGTCTATATAATGTCCCGTAGCATCAAAAATTGAAAATAAATAAATAAAAATACACAAACCTCTTTATATCAACTATATCTCAATTAGAAAGAGAAATCATAAAAAACCGCTGCTGGGTTATGCAACCGGTTGCTAACATTTTGAACATGGTCATCATCAAATGGCTCCCCTAATCCAGAAGGGGTATGCTTATCGTTAAAAAAAGTCAGGAATTCCGATTTAACCAATGGACTGTCAAAAGAATCAGTAGGTAATAACATTGGATTGGTTAAATTGGATAAGTATTCGTCAACACTAAGTCCCGAGTCAGCAGTAGTAGTACTGACTGGAGATCCACGCGACTCTCCGCTGAGCGAAGAAGAAGCAGAAGATGACATATAGTCACTGGAAGTGATATCAAGAGTATTTCCTGCGTATCCAGGAACACTTGTTTCAGAACCAGACTTAAAAGGAGTATAGTCATGTTTAATAAGTGGTGTAGATAATGGAGATGTTGGAAGAGGAGATTCAAGTTCCTCAGATTTAATATTTTTCTTTTTAGTAGTTTTAGATCTTTGTTTGGTTGATTTTTGAGAACCAGATAAAGTTGAAGTTTCAGTTGGTCTGATTGTAGTAGAACCAGAATTAGACTCAATTGAAGCAGATTCCTTCAAATTAGAATAATCAGCACTAGCAGAGAATTTAATTTCAGAGACATCATCAAGATCAACATCCATATCATTATCCTCTGGGGATGGTGATACACAACGTGATCCACTAACGGATGCAGAAGCACTGTTACCAAGAGGAGATTTTCCAATTCCATCAAATAAAGGTTGACTAAGTTCAACATCAGGAATTGGTTCCTCAGATAAAACAGCAGAGTCAACATCACTAATATCGCCACCTAATTGTTTAACTCTAGCTAACAATTTTTCAGACAATTCAATCAATTTAGATTCTTTAGTCTTGTAGCGATTGATGCTGCTCTCCAACTTGTGGACTGAGCTCTCTAAAAATTCAACGTGCTTTCTCTTCTTTTCACGAGAAGCATGTGCGGCTCTTCTATTACGAAGAATACGCTCAATACGACGTTGTTCTTTTTCCTCTTGAGTCTTTGCTCTTTTTCTTGGAGGAAGGGTTGAGGTAATAGGTGGCAAATCACTCATTTTCAAAATGTTTTTTTTTTATTTTTATGCCTTTAAGTTAATTCTTGTTTAAATTGATTTGATCTCAAAGAAGATAATTGGATCAATAAAATAAATATAAGTATTGATAATAACCTTGTATAAAAAATCAGAAGGTTAAAAAATTGGGAAATCGGTAACTTTGAAAAAAGCAGCACGAAGAAGTAAACAAGAAGTAATAATAGATACGAGAGTTAAGAAATGAAATAGAAAGAAAAAAATTGAAGATTCTAAAGTACTACCGTTAAGGCAAAATATTTAGAATTATTCTTTGCTATATTTGAAAAATGAAAAATTTCACTTGAAACAATTAACGGGAAGAAGGGGTAAAGAAGTCACTATATATATAATTACCGGCAACGTGGACGAGAACTAGGGGCGTGGTGATAACGATCAAAATCCATCAAGCGCGCTGCAGTGAGACGCCTGCAACTAGCGTTTCACAGCTAGCAACAGTGCGACGCCCTGGGCTGTTAATGCGCTAAGAGGCAGTGTTTTATGCAAGTCGAAAAAATAATGTACATTGTTAATTGTTTTTGATCCTTTAGGTAAATTTAATACATATACCAGGATGTAACATAATAATAAATCTCATTTTTACAGGTAATTCTCACCAAAATTTAGTTAATACTATTGACCCGCGCTAAAAATAGTCCAACCATGGCATAATAAAATGGGGGTGAATTATGCAATATTATGTGAGGTTGCTTTTGTGTTTGAAGGACCTTTTTCAATAGAATTTTAGTGTTAGTTATGGTGTAGTAGTAGGGTAGTCAAAGAGAATAAAAATATACTTTCTTTTAATATAAGTCTATTCGTTCAAAAATCAAACACAAAAGAAATAATGTCAAAGTTAATGGCGGTTAATTCTGTCACAAAATTTGTATCCAATTTATAATCTTATTCTTAACTTGTCTAAAACTATTTCATTTAACAAAAAAAAAAAATATTATAATAATATTTTAAATTCAATTAATTCTTTAGTTTAGTAGTTACTTATCAGTAGTCGACCAAGTATAGGTTATAAAATAGGGTTATACATTTATTCATTCCCCTATCCTCATTTGTCGAAGATCAATGAAGATCATAGCGCTGCTATCAAATAACTTGAGTGCAATGAATTTTTTAGTTTAGGGGGTGTATAAATGTGAAGTTGCCGCTGCTAGCGTATGCTTATACAGACTTACCACGGGCTACACAATGTGGTCCTTGGTAAATTACAAAAAAGTCTATTTTATTAAATTAAGTATTAATTTTTAATACACATTCAAGTAAAGCAACTACATTCAAGTTAATACAATTATACAGTTTATTTAATCAATTAATTCTTAAAGAAATTATTTCTATAAACTTAAGTTTTATTTATTTATTTCTTTTTTTAGCCTCATGAACGCATTAGTGGGAATTCAAGTCACCCTACTATTTATTCATACTAGTATTCACCAATGCAAATTATAAAAAAAGAAATTCTACCAGATCAGAGTGTTACTGCGTAGCCTGTCAAGTATCTAAATGATGGATAATTTTTGACCGGAATGTAAATTACTGAGGCCTATCTAAATCTAACCATATTTCATTGGTACTAAACTTATTTCACTATGAATCTAGTCTTAGTCAATGTTTTATTTTTAAATTTATTTTTATTTTTATTTATTTTTATTTTATTATAATTTATTTCTTTTTTAAATTTCAAAAATAAATCATTTTTAACTCGTGGTAAACATACCTTGCAAGTTTCTATTTCTTTTCTATTTGATAATCATTGTTATTTCTTTTTCCCCCTTCAGGTAAATCTCACTTCTAATACCTTCATACAAAAAAAAAGGAAAACGGTTTATACATCGTCAAAAATAATCATAACCCGGTCTAATTATCAGTAATTTACTACTTTCGGTTAATAAATTATAAGCTTAATTTTCAACCTTGTATACAGCGTAGGTGCGTAAGTTCTATTTTTTTTAACTTTTCAAATACAAATGCTAATACTGTACTAGAATAAAAAGAGTTAATACATTAGTAAATCAACTTCAAATTAAATTAAATATACTTTTTTTTTTTTCTTTCCTTATTTTACCCCATATGATTTAAACTTTTAATGATAAAAAAAGTCTGTACATTTAATGGAATTTCATTAAGTTGGTTTTCTTATGCTAGACCACTTTTCTTATCAGCACTCAGTAGCCCGAAGTTACGCCATTTGGCACAGTCTATTACTTTTAGTTCGCTTTTTCATGTACTATGGTAAAATGTACTCCTCGGGCATAATAATTGCCTAGATGTCACTTTAGTCCGGCTCGAATACTAATAATTAATTATACGGGTATTAAGGTAAACTGTCGTTTTTTTTTTACACTCAGATCTCTGATTGGTGAATACAACAATTTTAATACTTGAAGGTAAGACATTCTGCAACTAATTCTAAAGGAAAACCTCAATTGGGGACCAATTAATCTCTGGATCCATAGTTCCCAATTAAAAAGTAGCTACTTGTTCAATATTTTGAAATTTCTTATAATTTTCAATATTTAGTATATCTTACCACTTTTAATTATGTAGATATTTTTAGAAAATGAAGTTTATTTTAGAAAGATGTACCCTGGATTACCTGCCAAGTTATTCGTTTAATATTATTGCCTTAACCGTAAAAAAATAATCCATATTAACCATATTGCACTCGCTTAAACTTACAAGCGACAAGTAGAGCTTAACTTTCCTCAATAATCATAAATAATTTCTTTTTTTTGTTCTTTTTACGTGGCTGGAAAACTGTCAGTTTTATCAACTGTATCGAGAAATTTGGTACTGCAGCTATCCCCAGTTATTTCCATTATTAATGTTCTACAATTATAATAGCTAAGGCTGCTAAATCACTAACTGGCTAGGTACTACTGTACCGTACGGTACTGCCCTGGCCCCGTTCAGCAGTGTAGTGCGAGAAAGAAAAAAACCAAAAAAAAAAACAGAGTGCACCGAGAACTCATCAGGAAATTTTTTTTCTTCCCTGAGTCAAACGGTATAGGCGCTAAGTGCTTTACCCTAGATTGGTATATAACTGAATCACTGATTAATTTCATCATGTCTGGCCGTACTATTTTAGCTGGTACCATTGCTAAGCTTTATACCGAGGAGATTATGTCTAAGGTTAAGCTTCTTAGTAGACCACCAAAGTTAGTTGGATTTTTAGGTAACGATGATCCTGCTGCTAAAATGTATGCTAAATGGACTGGTAAGACATGTGAATCTTTAGGTTTTCAATATGAACTTAGAGAGATTGAAAAAGAAGATCTTGAAGAAGCAATTATTGCTGCTAATGAGGATAATGATGTTAATGGTATAATGGTTTATTTCCCAGTGTTTGGAAATGGCCAAGATCAGTACTTGCAACAAGTTGTATCACTCTCTAAAGATGTCGAAGGTTTGAATCATAGATATATTCAAAATATGTATCATAATGTTCGGTTCTTGGATATTGATGAAGCCAAGGCTAAGGAAACTGATCCTTGCGTTAAGTCAATATTGCCTTGTACTCCTTTGGCATTGGTAAAGATTTTAGAATACTTAAAGGTTTATAATTCATTATTACCTTATGGTAATCGTCTTTATGGTAAGAATATCGTTATCGTTAATCGTTCTGAAGTGGTTGGTAGACCACTTGCGGCATTGTTAGCCAATGATGGTGCTACTGTTTATTCAGTAGATATTAACAATATTCAAATATTTACAAGAGGTGAAGGTATCAAAATGACTCGTCACCATTCTGTTGATTCAAATATTACTCTTGAAGAAGCTACTCGTAATGCAGATGTTGTTATTACTGGTGTTCCATCAGCAAATTATAAATTCCCTGTTGAATATATTAAATCTGGTGCTGTGGTCATTAACTTCTCTAGTGAGAAAAATTTTGATGCCTCTGTAAAAGAGAGAGCTTCTTTATATGTTCCATCTGTTGGAAAAGTTACAATTATGATGCTTTTACGTAATTTGTTACGTTTAATGGAGAATCAGCAAAATTCTAAATAGTTTTCTATACAAAATATAATAAAAAAAAAACATTTTATCAATATTCATACTTCATTCTTAGCTACAAATCAACTTTAAATGCACATTAAATTGGTCATAAACCCTTAGTGGATCAAAATTTTATATAATACTAGTTCTTCTGTTTCTTACTAGCAGGCTCGAAATCTTCCACTACCTCATCATTATAAGTATACTGCTCATCATCAAAATCATCACCAACTTGATCAAAACGTGCTTTAAGACCCTTCATCTTACGTGTTTGTAAATTACCTAAATCTTGTTTACCAACATGAATAGTACCCATCTTATTACCAACATCATTCATTTCAATATTCTTCTTATTCTTAGCTTCTAATTGTTTTGGTCTCTTCATAGCTTCCTTCTCCATTTCTGGACTTGGCTCTTCAGATCTACCAACAGCAAAATCAAGACGAGGACCAATCTCTTCCAATTCTACCCGTGGGGTCTTTTGTCCACTTCTAAGCGTTTTCAACTTATAAACTCTGAAAAAAACATTTGGTAATTGATGACCTTCTTCCGCATCAGCAGCAGTTAAAGTGATAATACATTGTAAACCAGCAACATCTTGAAGTGTTGTTACTTCCCCTCTAAACATGTCTAAAAATAATGATTTAATATGCTTGTAGCTAACATGATTATCAAATACTGGTCCATTAAAAACAAACATTGGCTTTAATCCTAACTGAAAAGTTGTTTTACGGAAATCTGAAAGTAACTTATAGTTCAGTTGAATGCGTAATTCAATCATGTCATATAACTTATAACCAAATGTTCTGATAAAAGTTAAATTATTTGGGCGCTTTTTATTGCTATTAGCGAACACAATAATGGAAGTGTCGTTCTTTTGTGAAAAAAATTCAATTGGTTCAATATCTTCAAAAGGTCTAATATCATTCTTTCGACTGAAACGCTTAATATCAGGCTTCTTAAATGCTGATAAGTCGATCATTGCATCATGTAAAAGTTTATTACTAGTAGTTCCCTGGATGAAAAGAGCTGTTTTCACATTCTCTACAAGCTTTGACTCTCTATTCTCAAGAGCACGCTTGACTCTAGCGTTCTTTGGTTGACTAAATGTTAGTTAAATAAGCAACAAACTTAAATATAAAGAAATAATAACTTACGTTTTAATCATTATGGCTGATATACACTTAAGCTAACAGAATTTTTCAAATAAAAATTTTTTTTACACGGTGATGCCGTTACCCTCTTATCTCAACATGCATCTGGCTCAAGGACGGGACAGAGGCTTACCTGCCATGAAATAGACTTGTTTTTAAATAAAATAACAAAAACCATCGGTATAGAGCACTCGAGTATATTCTTGCACCGCATATTTATGTGTATTATTGAGTGCAGGCATGGTGGCTGGAGGCGACTGGCGTGCCTTGCATAATACAGCGACACTATATCGGTTTCCTCCATAAAGAGAGTCTGCTAAAACATGGATATTGTCCAATTAACCACAAATGGCTGAGTCCCATCAATACATGGTGTGGTTTAGTAACCCATGATGTTACTTCCTTCGACCTCCGACATTTAATCGTAATTAGCTGCTTGTTATTGCGCAGTGATCATTGAAAGTAGAGTTCTGAAAGAAGAGCCCTGAAAATAAAAAAGAGTGCGGAAATATATTCTGATGAATCACAGAGGTTCTGCGGAGGTGTCAGCACCTTTATATTGATTTTCTGGTTCTGTTGGCTTGGTACTATCTACTTCCTTCTCTGCCTTGCCAGATTCCTTGTTATCGTCAATTAATACACGCACTGCTCCCTCAGTGAGGGGTAACTTGGATGGGTCCGAATAGTCATCCTCTGAGTAATTTGAGAGACTTAACGTTGCCATTGAAATTATACGTTTCACTTCATCCCAATTTGATAAAACTATTTGCACTCCATCAGCGCCACGCTCTATGCTCTCGAACCTATCCACAATCTCTTCAAGTTTCTGCTTTAGCTGTTCAACTGAATATGATACCTGTTGAAGAGCCATAAGCTCTTTCTCTTTCTGTAACCTCGTGGTCGTAATACTGGCCCCTTCCATTTCACGCGTATGGTTCTTTGACGCGCCCCGATGGCCCATCCCCCTGCTGTTTTTCATGATACTGTACTACGTGCCCTGGCCGCCGTGTCTGATGCTTCAAAATTTTGGCTTATTTGTAAACATCTGATAATTGCAATTATCTGAACCTTGCTTCTAAAGAACGACAAGAAGATAAGCGGAGTGCCAACCAACCGCGCGTACCATCAGTAGCGCGTGATTTTTCTATAGATAGTTAAGGTTTGCTTTGGTGGGCTATGGATCAAGCAGCTGCTACAGTTCAGGAAGAAGATGGCGCAGCTCATATAGAGTTAGCTCAAAATAACCAGGCGCTCGCGAAGCGTAATTCAGTAATGTTAAGTAAGATTGCAAGATTAGAGAAGCGCATATCTGAGTTATTGGCAGAGAATATTGAACTAAGAAGACGGACAGTAAGCGAGAATCTTGGTAATAGAGCATGGTTTGAGAGTCGTTTGGATACTATTGAGAATTCGTTTACCCATCAAATAGAGTGCATTAATATAGCAATTGATCAGATTCAGAGTAATCCTGCCTTTGCTGGTACGAATAGTTTTGAAAATGAAAGTGGTGTAACTAAAGAAGAATATCCTAAAACAGCAAAAATTAAGAAGCGTAAGACAGTTCGTCGTGATACTATGTTTATTTCACCGCCAATCACTAAAAGACCATATAGGTCCTCGATGTTCACAGATGAGGAAGTGAATAATCATATTTTAGAATCTGCTGATGAATTACAGAGGAATTCTAAGATAATAAATGGCTCTGACGAGCCTGAGATCTCACCCACAGATTTAGTTGTCGGACCACTGTTCGAGTCTTCAGTACTGGATGACAAGGACTACCGGCCTGAATATCCCTGCTTTGATGGGTCTGATCGTCACTCGATTCATAATGAGATGGTGGATAATGGCCAGTCCATAGCGACGCTTTCTCAGAGCACCAGTGCAGACAGTGATGACACTAGCAATGGAAGTGATGTGAAATCTATTGACTCAATAGGATTTGACACGCTATTATCAGGCTCTAAAAATAGTAAAAGACGTCGCTCACGCAAGTCCTTCCGGGCCTCCAACTTTTTAATCTCGTCGGACATTGAAAATTTATCGCAAAGCTCAGAAATAGGCCCCAAAGAAGACAACCGCACAAAGGTGCGATTCTCAGAGTCAACAGAGATCAAACTCATTAGTGATGATGCTCCTATGTTAAACCGTCAAACACAATACGCAAGGGACAATGCTTATGATGACTTTGAAGATTATCAAGAGGATGATGATGTGAAAGTCATTGAGCCTGGAGCCTTGAAAGATCTCAAAGAACAAGGGGAAGAAGGAGGAGTAACAGTAGAAGAAGGGAAACATGAAATAGGAGATACTTCTCGCAGACGGACTCGTGGGAAGTCTGTAAACTATGCAATGCCTTCGCTGAAAACTAAACTCCGCCGACCATTGAAACCTGCTGAAAGACGTGCTATGAACAAGCGTAAAAGTCTCGCCAACAAGAATAAGAGACAAGCACTTGCTACATTATCAAATAATATAATTCGCTCTCCAAGCAAGTTGAATACGAATACTACGACCAATGATACAATTAACAATTTTTTTTGATTATATGATATACATAAAATTGAGAGCCAAATTAAAATCAACGTGGCTTTTTATAATATAATTTTTGCATAAGAGCACTATGCTCTTTAATTTCTTTATTTCTATTTCTACCATGTTCAACGTAAGCCATATCTTCACCACCAGCATGACTGGCCAAAGATCCAACAGAACGCGTAGCCTTTGAACGTTTCTTCTTTTGAGCGGCAGCCGATCTACCTACAAAATCTTCTGCATCATCACCTTCTTCAAGATCTGCTAAAGCTTCATTCTTCAAAAGGATATCCTGTAATAATTCTCTTCTTTCTTTTGGAGACGAATAAGCCAAGTTCGGAAGACTTTCCATACCATTCAAATGAGTGATAACTTTGAACGCATAACCTTGATCAACAAGGAAAGCCTGTCTCTTGGTAGAATAATACATCTCTTGAGTATCTTTAGAAACTAATGAGTAAAAGAATGCATTGAAACCCTCATCATTTCTTCTCTTAGCTCTCAAGATTCTACCCAATCTTTGAGCTTCCTGTCTTCTAGAACCATAATGAGAAGAAATTTGAATTAAACAGGTAGCTTCAGGTAAATCAATAGAAGTATCACCCACTTTAGATAAAAATATAGTATTTACATTTTCATTTAATTGGAAATTTTTCAAAATACTCATACGTTCATGTTGTGGAGTATCACCACAAATGAAAAGTTTACTCAATTTTAATGCATATTGCCTAAGAGCATAAACATTATCTGAAAAAACAATAATCTTATCACCACGTTTCTCATGATAGTGAATAAGGAATTGACAAGCTTGAAACTTTGTAGGATTCATAACATATAAAAGCATTCTCTTACGGGAACTCTGTCTCAAATATTCTTGATAAAATTCACTAGTCATTGGACACCAAACTTCAGCACATTGAACTTTAGCAATATGTCCCTTTTGAGCTAAATCCATCCAATTAGCTTCATATAATTTAGGACCAATTAAAAAGTTCAAATCACCAATTTTATTATCCTCACGTACTAAAGTAGCTGTTAAACCTAATTTTGCATGCGCTTTAATAGTTGTAATAACACGTCTAAACATTTCAGCTGGAACAACATGAACTTCATCCAAGATAATAAAACCCCATTCTCTAGATGTTAAAAATTCCATAACTTTTTGTGATTGATGTGATCTATTTCTAGTATTAGCTACCATAGAATAAGTAGAAACCACTAAACCAGCATCACCTTTAAATATCTCCTTCAGATCAGATGTAAAAACAGATACATTATCAGGATGAATTGTACACCACTGTAAAAATTGATCTCTCCATTGTACAGCAGATACTGAAGAAGTACATAATACAACCACAGATTTTTTAATAGTACAAGCAGCAGTAATACCAACTAATGTTTTACCAGCACCACATGGAAGAACAATAATTCCTGATCTTGCTCTACCATTACCAAACATTTTACTTAATGATTTTTCTTGATAAGGTCTAACTTTAGTTGATGCTTTTAAACCAATATCTAAATTTGCATTTATAGTATCATTACGGAAATCATATTCTTCTAAAACTGGATAATCAATATCTAAACATCTTCTTTTAACATCTTCAACAGATTCAACTGCAATTTCAAAAGAATGAACTTTATCAAAATCATCGTCATCATCATCATCTTCAACAACATCATTATTATTTTGAACAGGGCCACCTACAACAGAATTAAGAAGTTTCTCATTAGGATCATCACTGGTAGACTCATTTTTTACAATGTTAGAAGCATTGTTAGCAGCATTCTCTTTATCTTTTGCTGCTTGTTCAGCTGCCTTAGAATCAATTTTCAATTTCCCAATAATAGGATCCTGTAATAACATTCTGAGAATCTCTGCCAGGGTACTTTCAACAAAATATCTATTATGTTTCAAAACTAATTTAACTTTACCAATAGATATTGTAGCTGATCTAATAAAATTAATAATTGATGGAGCAATAGGAACTTTAGAAAATCTATTTAAAACATCAATAATATCATCAGTCTCTAATCCAACAGAAACTGCAGCATAAAGAGAATGAAGAGTTATACGATATTCATGAATATGAGAAGGTCTTGAAACAGGCTCTGCAATTGTAATTAAAAAATCTTGAGCTTGTTCAGCTAAAGCTGAAAATGATTCTAATATAATAACAATTTTATCAACTGATTCATAAATCCAAATAGGTCTCAGAGCATGATCAGGTCTTAATTTTAAATAAGAAAAATCATTACCATTAAAAATTCTAGAAACAGAATCAGGAATATAATCAGCTGTAATACCACTATTCTCTTGAGCAATCTTTGTACGCTGTTCTTCCCTCTTTTCACCAACATCTGGCTCATCTGAAGTATTAGAAGTATCAGAATCATACCCATCACCATTCTGCTCAAATGCTAAAGAGTGCTGAAGCGCTCCACCTACCCGAGTAGACATAACTTGAAAGTATCGAGTATCTGCTGTCGTGTGCTCAACAATGAGAAGCTCCTATAACCTCAAATGAAGATATCTACCGCTCGCCGCCTCCCGCCGCTATTTGTAATCCCTTTAATGTGCTGCGTCACGAGCCCTGGCACCGGGGAAAATTTTGAAAGCAAGTTGAAAGCGGCGAAGCGAGGATCAGACCTGGGGGCCCACGATGAGTGCGAGTAATCATATGACCGGTTTAATGAGAAGGGGGGTGTTTTGCGTGTCTCCTATTTCTGGCAGAGTTTTAAGATACGGGAATTATCTGAGTTTGCGAATGTATGCTACTCATAAGGAGACATCTTCTGACTCAGCTAATAAGGGCTCAAAGAAGAGTACTATTTCTTTCTTTCAGAGACTAAGATCTGGTACTACCTTTGCATTTAGTAGTTTATTAGTGATTGGATCAGTTGGAGTAACTGGCCTTGCTATTTATGCTATTGGATCTGAACTTTTTTCTTCATCAGGCGACACCAAGCTTTTTAATCGTTCAATAAGCTTGATTCAGAATAACTTACATTGTCAAAAACTACTTCAGTGTGCTCACAGTGATGAGAAGCTTGCTGCTCATGGTGAGGACTATGCTTTGGGTAACAGAAATGGTTGGGGTAATCGTAACAGACCGCTTGCGTCATCCAAGAGAATTGATAAGGCAACAGGAGATGAGCATTATTATTTAAAGTATTATATTGAGAGTGCTAACAAAACTGGTACTGTTCAAATGGAGGCTATACGTTCTTCAAAGACAAGAAAAACTAATATTCATTCATTATTATTAATTGTTGATAATGAACAGTATTATATAGTTTCTCCTCCAGTTCGTAAATCTGTCTTCCCACTTAGTTCAACTCGTTCTGGAAATGGATTTTTAGGAATAAAATGGGGTACCAGTAAAGACAACTAATGACTAATGAATAGTACTATTACTAGCATGTGTATATATCTCGAAAATCATATTTCATCATTTTGCAGCTGTAGCCAAAGACGTTAAGCAGAGCTGTATTATAGCTTTGCATATATGCATATTTATATATAGCTGGAGCGCACCCGCGCGATCTACAGGAAAATTAAGGCGAAAACAAAAAAAAATACAGACGTTGACGCGTTACAGACGTATATATATATATATCAGAGAGAGACGTATCCTAATTATTGGGAGCCATTTTTCTATTTTGTTACATTATACAGATTAACTAAAGATATTAGCTACAGATATAATACTCCGAGGAATAGTTTCAGTATGCATATATGGAGATGTTTGATAGCGATGTCAATCTAAACAATATATCCAATTTAACGGTGACAGACCACCTACCGGCCGATCTTATCAGAGGGTTATGGCTAATACAGTCGCTAAACATGCGACTGAAGTCTAAGCAGAAAGAGTTGGAGAGGTTGGTTTCTACGGTGAGCATTGTGAACAAGCACCAGACTGATCGCGCCGCCAGAGTTCTAGAGGACGAGCCGAGCGCACCGCGGCTACGGCTGAGGGGGAAACTGTCAACCAAGCTGAAGCCGAAGCAGCAGCAGCAGCAGCTGCTGCTGCTGCTGCTGCGGTCCGAATGTTTGCTAGAGTCGATAAGTAAGGTGAGAGATCTTGAGAATGAAAAGATCAACTTACTCTCGCATATAAAGCTAATTGATTCTGAGATACGATGGCTCAACAGTGAGGCATACAGAGAAGCAATAAAGATTAGGCTTTTACTTGATAATACTAAACATTTCTTAAATTCATACACTTATCAAATAATTAAATTAATGTTTACTCAATTTTCTGATAAAAAGTCGCTAGAGAATGTTTTGGCAAAGTTTGAAAACGGTAAAATAACGTCTGACGACGTCTCAAAGATTAACTCTGATGATTATACCAATGTGAAGGTACCAAGTACTGATCAACTTGAAAGAATATTACTGGAGTCGCCTAGTCTTGGGATACCGACAACTAACGATCTCGGTACTTATTTTTCAGATTTTACTTTAGAATATCCCAATCTTATGAGAGATCTTTATACTTCTAAAAATCTGAAGGAAGAGCAGACAGAAAGAGCAGCATTTCATAAAAGACAAATTATTTTAGATATTATGCTTAAACATTATATTTATGAGAAACATTTAGAAGAAAGAATAGATAATAAAAATCCAGATAAATTGAAATTGAAATTTGTTGTTAAAAGGAAAGACAAGCCAGTTATTTATAATAATAATCCAGTAGCGTTGAACTCTGGTACACCAACTCCTCCACAAACACCGAAACTTAAGATAAAGTTGCGTCATATAAATGATAATAATACTAATAATAAAACCACCAACCAGAGACATAATAGGCCATCTCGTCTGATATCTATTGAAACTCCGAGCGTTGAACCTGAGCAGCAGCAGCAGCAGCAGGCAGACGCCGAGGAAGTCTATTGTATATGTCATACGGGATCATCAGGTAAAATGATTGGCTGTGATAATCCCCATTGCAAATATGGTGCATGGTTTCATTACAAGTGTTTAAATTTACCGGCTAGATTTGAGCCATCTGCTAGACAAAAATGGTACTGCCCTTGGTGCACGAACGACCGTAATCTAGCGACGGTTGCCCCAGTCCAAGACGCAATAGAAATTCCTGCTTCAAACAATGTCAAGCGTGGACGCGGCAGACCGCGAAAGTATTCGCTCACGATGGATGAAGCTGCGGCTCATAGTTATTCTGATATCCAACTGCAGTCCCCGCAGCCAAAACAAAGAACTTTTGACGGTATTGCGATATCCTCTGTTACCACTACTCCAAGACGAGAACGCAGCAAGCGGAGCAGCACGTCTGTCCAGTCCATCGATACCAAGGGCTTGCTGCGACTGTCTCGATTGAGATCCAGGGTAAGTAAATTGGACATACTGCCAGTGAATAACCTATCGCAAAGCTCAAGAATGCGTTATGTTCAAAAATTCATTGATGAGGGACAGTTCAGTCCATTGACCGACCTTGAATGATCCTGTACTACGATTAATGACCAATGATTTGTATAATAAGCCTGTTAATAAATATAGATTAGTCCAACACTTTTGTATTATCCCCAAAGTGGCTCATCAAAGAAGTATAGCCAACTGAGACTTATCCAACTTGCGATAACACCAAATGCACAATATACGCTAATTGCCATCAATCTAAGAAATTGAAGTTGACCAAGAAATCCAGCAGCTGGTCCTAATGCATCAAAAATGCCGCAAGTAATTATTAAAGGTACCAAGCCCACAATGTACACCAACATTAAACGATCAAAGAAGAATACTCTTCTAGAGTTTGACATACTAGCAACTGCCACCAGTTTAAAACTAGCATAATAGATTAAAAACCACACATAAGTATATAAAACTTTTAATGGCCAAAGTGAAGCAGGATATAATAATGGGAATAACAGAGTATAACCTGTTGCAATAAGGACATAAAATGATGATAAAAATCTTCTATCAGATACCACTAATAATGAGAATGGAATTATAATTAATAATATAGCTTTCTCATGAACATGCCAACCAAAAAGAAATGAAGCATAACCACAAAGAGTTAAAGCACCTAAGAAACGTTGATATGTTGGGAAAATAAGTGGTAATAAAGCAAGTATTTGATAAAATAAAGTTAAAAGGAATGTTACAATTGGTTGAATATCTGGAAGTACTGTAAATGCAACATCTTGAACAAGTCCTTTAGTATTTATATTATCAGATATTCTTCTAATAATTTCTTCTCTGCTAAATCTTGGATATCCAAGTTTAACCATAATATTTGATACTAATGGAACACGAAGACCTACTTGAGCTAAAATTCTATCAGAAAATGAATAAACTGCCCAAACATTTGGAGCCCAATAAGCATGAGTAAGTCCTCTTGAAAATGGGAAAAGTCTAGTTAAAAGTTGAGGTATTTGATTTTCAGGATAAAGAAATGGTCCAAAAGCTATAGCAAATATTGAAAGAACCACACATCCTAATTTAATAAGATTATTCCAACGAACTAAACTCCAAGGTTTTGAAAGAATTGATAAATTAAAAGTTTTTGGTATGCATAGACAATATGAGGTTAATAAAAATGCAAAATAAGCTGGAGCTAAATAAAGAAAGATATGTTTAAAACAAAGAGCAGTAGTAAAGAATGTACCACATAAAAGATATCTTTTTTGTTTTGCTGCCACTATTGATGCAATTAAAATAGCAAATAAGAATCCATTATATTGAAAATGAATATGATCAATAATTAAAAATCCTGGTGAAAGAGCAATTGAACTAGCAGCGACAAAAGCACGAGCTCTAGATTTTAAATCAAAAGTATTAATATACCATTGTAATACTATAAATAATAAAATTTCACTCACTATAACTGTAGTACGTTGAAATGCTATTGTTGGGAATGAGTATTGTCCAACGGGTACAATATCAAGACAACCATCTGCTTTTACAGTTGATGGTACAAATTGAGAAAGAAACCATTCAAAATAAGCAAAAAATGGGGGATAATCTAATGTCCATTGAGAAGTTGCTTCATAGTACCACTGATTTATTGGAAGATTATTAGTGATGGCAAGCCAATTACGGTGAACATCAAAATCTGTTGAATGGTACGCCAGGAAAAGTAGAACTTTTAAGATTGTACCAGCAATCCAAATATTCCACAATGAATAACTATGCGAGTTCGATATCTTTGAAGTCTTTGAATCTTCTCCCAAAGGATGAGAGGTCGGCATAGTCTTACTCTGCTACTCGACTGATTGATTCCACGTATTGATACTGCGTCGACGGTTGTGTTGCCCTGCGTCGCGAGCCCAACATACAGTACACGGTAGTTGTATAAGCGGTTGATAGACGGTAGATGGCGGGTGTGCGATCATTATATAGTCAATAGTCAATCATAATGGTCAGTATACAGTCGCACTATATACCAAGTATATGTCAGTATACAACCAGCGCACAGCCAGGGTATAGCCGTACAGTCGCGCTATATAGCTACATTATGCAAGGTTCGAGTAGGTATTCGTCAGCTATTTAGTTTTCTTTGGTTCGGCTTGCTTGGATACTGGTTCGCTTCCAGTAATCAATTTTGAGGTGAAACCAGTGTAGACTTTTTTGAGTAAATAGAGTACACTGAGAAGGACTATCACGGTAGTGAATCCTTGAATACTTCCAAAGTCAGAAGTCTTTCCTCTTGGAATAGTAAAATAATCCTGGTATTTATCATTTGATAAAGTCTGATTATTTAAATCAGGCATGAAATGATAAAACACTGTATTATCTGTAAATATTCCTTCCAAGTTTAAAGAAGTCTTCATATCTAATGGATTCTTGTAGATTAAATCATCAGCATATTGTTTCTCAATTGTTTCAGCCTTTGATTTTGTTAATAAACCATCTTCGCGAGCTTTGGCTAATTTGGATTTTGATAATTCACATCCCCAGAATATTTCAGGTTTTGGGAGCGAAGCATTGAAATATCCAGTGTCCTGTACTGATTGATATCTTGAATGCAATTTAAGATCAAACAATGATTCATAATCATCTATATCCTTTAGTTCCTTATCCTTATCAAAAACATCTGGATCACGAATGTCAACTCCAACTCTTAATAATGCAGTACTACCCCAAGCTGAAGTACGATAACTAGGAGCTTCAAGATCGGTCTCTCCCCAGACACCCACAAGTTCTAGCTTATCTTTATTTTGCTCATTAAACTCATTCTTATCAATGAATAACGTATTTGGAATACGGTAATGGGCAAAAAGTTCACAGCTAAATATTTTAGCATTCATAGGAGGTTCCATTACAAGTGCCCCACTGGTAGAGTTACGCTTTATGATATCGCTCTTAGCCTTCTTAACTTTAACTTGGTGAACTGGATGGAGTCCAGTTGGCTGTTGAAACTCAGACAGATAAATTAAATTTCCTTCTTGTGGAGATAAATAAATGTGACGAGGCAGAACAAAGAACATAGTTTTTTGTCCTACGAGTGTGTCTTCTTCTTCAGTTCTAAACATTGGCGAGCCGTCCTCATTTAGCTTTGGTTCAAGCGGCGAAGGAAGCTGGGCGCTCATACCAAAAAGGTTCACTTCATTAACCAGCGATGGTTTATAGTCGATCTGAAACATTCCAATCTCTCTCTCAATTTTTGATTCCGCAGAAGGTTTATAATGAGTACTTGACGTGCCGTTAAGAGACCCTCTACTCCACAATAGTGATACTATAAGATCGCCCTTTGCGCCTCTATCAACTTTTGTTGGATTATGAGGATTATTAAATTCAACAGAAACTGCAGAAACTTTATCTAAGAGCTTATTGTAATCTTTAGTACATTTTTTAAAAGTTTCTGGGTCCTCGTATGCACACGCAACGTCAACCAAGAACCCTTTAAGTTTTGGAGGGACCAGCTCATTGTTAGTGAAATCATTATTAAAATATGCCAGAGAAACGGCAGTATTGATAAAATTGGTCAGATTGACTTGATAATCATTAATTTTTGAAATTGAAGAAATAAATTGATCTATAGATGATTCGTTGGTAGGGGTGTCAACATAAATAGAATATCCTGGTTCAATATATTTATTTAAAATATTATTTAAATTAAGTAAGTTTGGATCATCAATCTCTAATTGTTTTGCTATAGCTGGAACATTAAATTTTGACCATTGAATTGCAAATTGTTTAGTATCTTTAAAGTTAACACTATCTAAAGCTGATAATTCACTTGATGGGATGCTAAATCTATCTTGCCTTTGGTAGGTTCCTTCTGGAATTACCCACTTTGCACGCGATAAATGAAGCCTTTTAAAATTGGTAGTGTCTACCACATTAGATGTAACAATAGTTATACGATGCTTTATTTCAGTCATTCTTGGTTTATTTTATCTTTTTCTCTTCTTTTTTTTCTCTCACTATTATTGGACGTTTCCTGTCCTCTTCGCCTGGCTTTATATCTGACGGTGGCAGAGTGCCCGTAGCATGAAATAGTAGGCAGACCCAGTCCACAGTTTTCTTGGTACTCTAAGATGTGCCGTGGGATACCTCTAAGCAAGGGCGAAAATAAACTAAAAAAAAACGAGATGCTTATGGTGATCCTTGGAATGTGTGATTGCGGCTCTATGAACCGTAATTCAATTTTTATCAATGACTACATGGCTGATATTTGAGCTACATGGCTAAATTTCAAATACAGGTTAAAGTATAAACCATTATAATTTACCCTTAGATTTAGCAATAAGATGAAGATTAACTGGAGAAACAGCTTTTCCATTTTTATAGAATCCCAAGATATTATCCATACCCAATTGTTCAAAGAAGATCCAAGTACTGATTGAACCACCACCATTATGACTAGTCAATGTCGTATTCTTTAACAGGGCTAATTCTTGGTCAACTTGAGGTTCATCGTAAAAGACATCTAAACCAGCAGCATGAAGTTGTCCTGATTTAAGTGCATCAACTAATGCGTCAGTATCAACAAGTTTACCTCTTGCAATATTGACAAATCTTGATCCACGCTTAAATTTAGATAATAACTCTTTATTAACAAATTTATCTTTAAAAGCAGGAGTTGCTAATACAACACAATCACATTCTGGTAACATATCTTCAAGAGATTTATAAAAAGTTGCACCTACAGCTTTTTCTTGCTCAGGAGTACGTTGAAAAATATCATAATAAGCAATTTTCATTCCTAAAGCCAGACTTGCTTTTTGAGAAATACAATATCCAATTTTACCCATTCCTATAATACCTAAAGTATGACCTTTTGGATTATAAGAACTAAGAACACAATCATTATGAGCTATTTTAAATTGTGAAGCATCAGCAGAAGCAGCTGCTCTAAAACTCCAACCAAAATTTCTAAAAGATCCAATAATATGCCAAATTGCACAATCTCCAACAGATTCAGTTGGTCCCCATCCACCATTACAATAAACAATACCTTTTAAACTTAAATATTCAATATCTATCCAATCAAATCCAGCTCCTGCCATTGCGATAATTTTACAACTAGATGGTAATAAATCAATTAATTCACGATCCCATAACCCCATTTGAGCACCATCATTCCAAAATGGTCTATAAATTGCAAAAAAATCACCAAAAACTTTATCTCTAAGAGCTGATACAAAAGCTTCCCGGGTTAATCTGTCGTTAGTAACTATCTCAAAGTTAGATCCAAATTCCTTATAAAGATCATGGTTGTAGCGAATTGGACCCCCAAGTTGGAGAATAACCGGCTTTGTCATCTTTGCTAATTCAAAAAATGTAGTCGTCTGGGTGAATTCACAATGGTGAGCGCACACTATCGATTTATATAGTCGACCCCCACACCCCACATGTTCAGGAACAGCCTTCTATCAAGAAAATAGGCTATCGCGTCAACCGATGCGATGCCATAGGATTTCTCAAAAATAAAAAAATAAAAATAAAAAAATAAAAATAAAAATAAAAATAAAAATAAAAATAAAAATAAAAATAAAAATAAAAATAAAAAAAAAAATAAAAATAAAAAAAAAAAAAAAAA
>JAJLYT010000021.1:0-31685 GCA_030571755.1 Saccharomycopsis olivae (nom. inval.) | reverse complement strand
TAAGAATATTTTTTTCCTCGCAGTGACAGACATCGAACGCACTGCCGGTTCAAGAAAAATCTACTAAAATAGAGGTCGGAGTGTTTTCTCTTTTTGTCGGTTATTGTACTTTTTTTTTTTAAAAAAATTCTTCTTATTGTTCTATCATTTGAAATCAAAGAAACGAAAACAATATTAAATAACTAATATTTATTTAATTTGATTATTTATAAGTGACGTTAAATTTTTTCTGTCCTTATACTTCCGCTCCTTTTTAAATTGTGCGAATCTTTGAAGCCGTTATTACAACTTTGATTAGTTCATCTAACATTTATGAATATTAACGATCCTCTATTTTTTAAAGTTTGCGTGAAATTTTCTATTCAGGTTTAAACTAAAGTTATCTAATTGATTAATATTCTTAAAAAGTTAAAAGATTAGAAAGTCTTCTTTTTATTAAGAAGAAAGAGATAAAAAAAAAAAAAAAAAAAAAAAAAAAAAAAAAAAAAAAAAAAAAAAAAAAAAAAAAAAAAAAAAAAAAGGTAAAGATGTCACTTCCGAAAACTCCAAATCCTGGTTATCTGGATCCTAATAAAATCATCCAATGGTACTGTTGTCAATGCGGTCAAGTTCATGGATCAAGAGAAAACCTTCCTCACACTTATAATTGCATTCGATGTCGTCATATGATGTGTCCATATTGTGTTAAAGGTCGTGTTAAAGACTTCTTTTACTGACATATAAAAAGGGTCAGCTATTGAGTACCTATGTACCCTATCTAGACAATATATCTACCATATTTGAGATAAATGCAAATTATATGGAACTGTCTATACTTTAATCAAAGTTATATTATATTACTATTTATTTGTCAATCAGCAGATGCGTTGAATTTCTATGGAACAACACTCTTTGAGTTTGCATTTTAAACAACTGGTTATCAAAAATACCCAACTGGCGAAGTCTGTGCCTTACGAGGGGAGGAAACAAAAAAACAAAAAAGGGTAAAGAAAAAAATTAAATAGAAGGAACACTTTAATCATCTTTTTTTTTTATTATATTACACCCTCGCTCACATATAAATTCTTTCCTTAATATCATTGCACTGGTGCCATAGTATGGCCTCTTCATATTCAAAAGTGGCAAATTGCAGAGGTTCTCGCCTCTGCTCTAAGCTACAGTCCTCCACTCATCGTTGCGTTAAATGTACCTATGTACCTCGGTACATCAGTACCTGAACATTGACAGCACTCACACGCAGGCACATTCCGTTGCCAGTACGGAACCCCTAGCTAAGAACGCTGCTAAATACAGCGTCAATATATCATTGCGTACATATATTGTAGATTATAGCACAACTGTGTTACCGGCCCACAAGAGATGACACTCGTTCTACCCACCAGCACTGGCACCGTACCATGCCCACCCGCTTACCGCACCAACCAACGTACCGTGTCGTACAATGCATACCATACCGTACCGTGCTTACCGTACCGTACCGTGCGTACCGTACCGTACCAGCGATCGAGGTCTAGCTCTACATAAGCGAACCGAGGCTTATGTGCATACTACGACATACAGTTGAAAATAATAGAATGCTTTTATTTGATGTGTGTTTGATAACTGAGCTTCTCTAAAGAGAATAGGATGGAACAGGATAATAAAAGGAACAAAAAGAACGTTAATAAGTCTTTTTTTTTTTGGCTGAAATCTATACAATAACGACCTAGATTATATAAACAAGATTAAATTGAAGAAAAAGGGCAATAGAACAAAACAATTTTGTTCAATTATTGTTCTTGATAATCAGCCCGCAATTTAATAATCAGCATTTTTGACTTATTTTATTTATTTCTTTGGAGGGTTGAATACAATCTTTCTGTTCTTAATTGGAGTCCACTTAAATTTCTTTACCCAGACAGAAATTAAGTACAAAGTTGACAAAACAATGATAGCTTTCAAACCATCCTTTTTACGTTGGTCATGCTCTGGTTCAGCAGCCCAGTTTAAGAAGGTAGTAACATCCTTAGCCATTTGAGAAGTAGTAGCTGGAGTACCATCATCATATTCAACTAAATCATCAAATAAAACTCTACCCATAGCAATAGATCCACCAGGGAAGTAAGGGTTGTAATTAGATCCAGGAGCTAATACTACACCGGCTGGTGGATCATCTGGATAACCAGTTAATAAAGAAAAGATGTAATCGCATGCACCATGACGAGCTTTAACAATTAAAGATAAATCAGGTGGAAGAGCACCTTGATTAGCAGCTCTAGCAGCTTGTTCATTTTCATATGGACCTGGAATGTAATCAGCTAATTTACCTGGTCTCTTCTTTGGATTACCTTGGTCATCTGGTTCATCATCATATTCAAATTGTTCAGCCATTTCTTTAATTTCAGAATTAGTGTGCGATACACCAACTAAAGTTCTCCAAGCAACTCTGTCAAGAGAGTGACAAGCAGCACAAACTTCACGGTAAACGTGGAAACCACGACGAATAGATGCATGATCAAAAGTATCAAACATACCAGAATGTGGCCAGTTAAATGCTGGAGGATGTAAACCATGCTCAGCAGCAGTCATAGCTTCAGCAGCTTGACTATCAGCCCATAATAAATAAGCAGAAGCAATACCAGCACTAGCAGCTAATCCAGATAATATCTTCTTTGATGAGCTAGCTTTAGTAGAAGCAGTTGAAAAAGCTCTCTAAATAATTGGTTAGTATATTAAACTTCATATTTTTTGGATGCAAATTGGCACAATTGTCTAATTTTTGTTATTTTTTAAAATGATTAAACACACAGTCCTATCATCTGATCCATTTTAATCTCATAATTACTATTTAAAGCTCACTAGCTTCAATAGCTATGGTGTATATATGTGTGTTTTGAAAGCAAAAAAAAAAAAAAAAAGCTCTAAACAAAAATTATTATTAACCCCATCCCATAAATTGAAAAATTACTTACGTTACTAACTGACCGTCTAGCGACGGACTTAAATGTTGAGTTGAACATTCTCCTCTTATTAAGATAAATACAACGGCGTTGGCTGAGTTATCTTCAGATAGTCCAGTTGTCTAAGTACGATATTTTTTTATTTTTCGTTTTCTTCGCTCTCTGGGCTCAGTTGCGGGCCAATAAAATCGCCCGGATTTCACAGCCTAGAAAAAACTATCAATCACCCGATTGAAATGGTTGGGGGCCCTGTGCCCGTGTACACCAATTCTACGGATATCATAGCTACAAGTACTAATTCCCATTAATTAATTTACACTATAAAGGTTTAACCCTCTTGACATTCAGAAACAACAGTTTGATGTAAATCTTCTAATGATTCTTGAATACCCATTTTAAATGTAATTACATCATTAATAATGTTTTCAACATCTTTATGTAATTGTTCTCTTTTTAAAACAGTTTCAGTAGAAAGTCTATCAAATTCAATCTCTTTAGAATGAATTTTTTGATCAATATCTAAAAGATTCAGATCAACATTACTTCTAATTGATTGTAATTGCATTTCAAGTTTCTCAATTTCAGTATTAGATGCATTTGATTCTAATGTCATTGCATTATATAATTCATCAGATTGCATCTTACTAGAAATTAATTTAGCTTCAAGATTATTAAGAAATTCGCTTCTTTCAGCTAATTTTTCTGTTATTAAATCAATATTATTTTGGTATTTAATAATTTCATCCTTTTCTTTAAAATTTTTATCGCGAACAAGTTTATGAAATTCTTTAAGTTTATTCTTTTTTTGCATTCTTAAATCTTGACCATTTAGTAACTCCTCTGACCGTAATCCTAATTTACTCTCTTCAAGAAAATTATCAAACAGAATCTCAATATCTAAATCAAAATTAAACTCTGACGAGGCAACATTAGCAATTGCATACATATCATTGTTAAACTCTTTAGATAACAACTGGAGTTTCTCAAACTGTCCTCTAGCCTCCTTTTCATGTTCGCGTAACTGCAAAGTTGACTCTTCTAGCTGTCTAACTGTACTCTCATGATCAGCTATGGCACTATTTCTATCTTCAATAAGATTACGAACGTCGTTCAAACTTAGACCATGCTCTGTAAGTTTTTGCATTATTTCTTGGTTCTTCTTCTCAAGTTCTAATTGTTTATTCTTTAAATTCTCTACTTCTCCAGTCATTTTCTCAATATTGGCAGTCCATTTGATTTTACGTGCCTCAATTGATTTAATATATTCTTTAAATTTGAGAATATCCGTCTCTAAAGCTTGACTCCGTTTATTCCCATTCTCTATCATTTCATCATCCAGTAAGTACTTATTATACTGGTCTAATAATTCAGTGTTGACAGTCTGTACATCCTTCACAGATTGCTCAATAACACCCATATAATTATCAAATTTATTGCGTAACTCCTCCTTCAATGGCTCATAGTTGTCCTTGTCCATCAGGAAAAGTTGGTATGTGTCTGTTATGTACTTGAAAAACATATCACCCAATTTCTCAGCCGGATCAGTTTCAATTGTATCCTGCTGAATATTATCACTATCAGCCTCAACCTCATTGTCAACTTCAACGCTAAAATAACTGCACTTCACTAGCCAGTGAAGCATACCTAAAAATACATGCCAGTTGTGACCGCCCACCGCAGATACTTGAGATTTATTTATGGTGCTCATATATGGATACTGCACAATCTTAAGAAGCATAAACACATCACTCTCAAGAGATTTAGTAAAAGTGTGGCCTGGATCGATCTGCTTAAAAAGCCAGTTAAATATCGCAACAAAGTCTTTCTGAGTGGGACTTTTCAATGTCTTCTCTGTTAATATATGTTTTGTGTCCATCTCAAAATTATTTTCTGTTAAGTATGAGTAAATCTCTTGACGCATAGTCTCCTGATAGCTTCGATCACGAAGAGGTCTAGGATCTCTTTGGATTGTGTGGGTATGATTACCACTAGCAACAGTCAGCGATGTTGTTCCATTAGAAATATGAGGCGCTGAGTTAGAAGTTGCGCTTGTTGGCGTTACCGTTGACTGACTTGAGGCTTTATTAGTCTTAGAAGCAGCAGCAATTGCAGTTCTAGTTGCTAGACTTGCCATACTTTTTCTAGTACCTTTAACTTTAGGTATCGTAGATGATAATGTTCCATTATTATATCCAGTTGATGATGCAACAGCTGACAGTACTTTCTTAATAGCTGAAGAAGGTGCACCAAATGATGATAATCGAGGTGGTCCAATTATTGAATGACGATGATTTATCATTGAAATCCTTTTACTAACAGTACCACTTTTCTGTTTTTTATAGCCACTCATATTTTGAAGATTACTATCAAGCGTCGCAAGAGGAATATGTGATCCGTCCTGTACTCTGTGTCGCTTAAGACCAAATTCTTGTGACATTGATATCAGATACGTTAAAATAACTGCTACTGAATAATCTTTTCTTATTTTTTAAAAAGCAATTAAAAGTTTTATTATTGCGCGTAGCTAATATTTAATATACTTCTCCTGTTATCATATCAATTTTTTTTTTTTGTTTTTTATTTGTAAACATAAACAAATGATTCTACAGTTACCCGGGACTGTTCTTGGTCGGGTTCTCCAGAAAATGCAACAGTTATGCATGTTACCCTATTCTCTGCCATAGCAGCGGATAGATGAGCCCTGTGAAAAATGTTGGGGAAATAAACGATATACATCAATTGACTTATTTTATTTTTAAACAAGATGTCACTGGAAGATTTAAGAGTTGAATATAGACCTAAAATTCTTAAAACAATTCAGGAGGTAAGAAAATGGAGATTAGAATGTATTCTCTCAAATAAGACAGTTGGATTAATTCCAACAATGGGAGCATTACATGATGGACATCTTTCTCTCGTACAAAAATCATTATCATCAAATTCTGCTACAATTGTTTCTATATTTGTTAATCCTTCACAATTTGCTCCTACTGAAGATTTAGATCAATATCCACGTACTGTTGAAGATGATATAAAACTTCTTTCAACTGTAAAAGGAGTTTTTGAAAAATTAGAGACAAGAGTTGATGCTGTTTTTTTACCTGATGTTAAAGAAATGTATCCACTGGGAGTACCATTAGAAGTTGATCAACAAACAGGAGCATTTATTACAGTTCATGGATTAAGTCATATTCTTGAAGGTAAAACAAGACCAAATTTTTTTCGTGGAGTTGCTACTGTTGTATCAAAATTTTTCATTGTTATTAATCCAACTCGTGCATATTTTGGTCAAAAAGATTATCAACAAAGTTTAGTTATTCGTCGTTTAGTTAAAGATTTATTATTTGATATTGAAATTGTTACTTGTGAAATTTATAGAGATTCAGATGGATTAGCTTTAAGTTCTCGTAATAAATATTTGGACCCTAACTCTATTTTAATCTCTAAGAATATCTATAAAATGTTAGCCCATGGTAAAGAGCTATATGAGAAAAATATCACAAATGTTAGTAAGTTACAACAAGAGATGATTAAGGTCATTCAGCCATTCATTGATCAGGGTATTTTAACAATTGACTATATTTCTATAAACGATAAGAACGATTTGAAAGAATTGCAGGAAATAGATACAGCTAACGGTGCCTGCATTAGCTGTGCTATCTATGTTAAGAATCAAACAAATACTACAGTGACAAGACTTATAGATAATATACTTCTTTAATGTCTGCCATAACTCATTTTATTTTTATTTTTTTCATTTACTACTTTTAACTTTACTGTATATACTGGAACTAGTTTTATATTCAAAAGAAATGATTCTATTATCTTCTTTTCTTGGCTGCGCCGGGTGTATTCCGTATTAGTACTACCGCCGTACCAGCCGCTCCTTGATGCCAGAAGGGGGAGCTAGTGCGCTGTGGTGTAGACCGTTAACACCAGCACACGATGTCCAGCAGCTAAATTTTGTTTAGATATTACAGGTTTTTGTGTGCTACATGCTTGAGGTTGAAGTGTATTATGAGTTCTCTCTGTTGTTGCTTTTTTTTTTGAGGTTTTAGCGTGTAAAGAGCCTCAGAATAGGAAAATGAGCCCGCGGAATACTGCGTGCTAATTGATGTATAAATATGTGGACATTTACCTAAAATCTATAAATTCTGGGCAAGCTCTCTAATTTTATTTAAATATTAATAAAATTATAAGATCAGGAAAGGATGCAATACATGGGCTCAGAGAAGCAAACATCGTTTGTGAGTTTACCTAAACTTGGACGCCAAAATTATTATAGAATATTACTGATATTTTGTATTTTATTAAATTTAACATTAACTTGGAAGATATTTCAATTTTACTGGAATGGTGAATAAGCAGGGAAGTTGTATTACAGAGAAATGTCGTGGAAGACACCCCAGAGTTATTAAAGAGTGTAATTTGGGATGCAGCAGATACTGAGAAATATATTGATGAGTCAATACGAGATAGGATCCCTAATAGATGAGTCGGATGATACTCAAGGCCACGACGAAGAACTCGGATCCCATTTCTTGTATATATAGCTCGTCTGGAAAAAAAAATCACTTTTAAGCCCATTTAAACTCATTTAAACTCATTTAAACTCTGGTAGCATGCCCCAACTAGACCCATGCTGGTCCTTATTTGTCAGTTGCATTGGCCAAATTGGGCATTGTTTAATAGGAGCTAAAAATGCAGGCCAGCATAAGGCATTTCACATCGAACACCGGCCAATACCAACGGCACTAAGTCCAATAAAGCGGAGCTTAGTAAAAGACATGGATATTTACAAACTTATACACACATAATATATATATATGTGTGTATGTATATGAATAGATCCTACGTATCCTATATCCTACATCTACTTATCCTGCAGCCTTGTAAAGTATTCAGCTTCTGATTTACGTACGCACTAGATCAGCCATGAAAGAGAAGCGACAGTTCTTTATTGGTAGATTCCATACATGCCACCTACCGGGGCTCTATACCTTCTCCTCTCCGATCCTCCCTGCTGGCTAATTTTTCTGAGCTGTCCTTTAACGGAAACGTCATTAGTAGTAATTCAAGTACTTAATTCTTTTAGTTGGTTTTTATTTTTTTTTTAAAAAAATCTCTTAATTGTTAACTTACTTAATTACTTGTTTGTTATTAATATTTTACTTTATATCTAATTTGTTTGTTGGTTTGATAGTAGTGATAATTGAAACTTTGAGAGTTTACTTGTCTTGCATAATAATCTCAATAGAGTTAAATTTCAAAAGAAGAAAGAATATTTGAATCCTTCTTTATTGCTACTTTCAACTTTTTAGAAATATTAACAAAATGACTAATACTACTGGCCAGAAATGGCAGCCACTTCCAATGTTGGCTCATGGTAGAATTATTAAATCATTTTTGCCTCAAAATCATTTAGATAAATTACCTTCTTATTTTCAAAATTTATATCCTGGTGATGAAGTTTATATTTTTGAAGCAAATGATAAATGGGCTCGTGGTTATATTTTAGTTCAACCTTTACCAACGGATTTTATAGCGATTACTTCAAATTTAGAAAAATTACCTGATCAAAGAATTGCGGTAGTTATCTTACCTCTTTCTCATGTAAAAATTTTTGAAAAGATTCAAATTCCAAAAATTGGAGGAGCTGGTGAGAAACGTGCTACTGATTTATTATCTTCAAATAGTCAGGATCCAACTACTGTATCTGATGTTACTGGATATAATTTTGAAGCTGAGCCTATTCAGAATAAAGCATTAGTTGCCGCTCCAACTGTGCCAACTATACTAGAAACTGAACTTAATGCTACTGAAGCTCGTGAAGGTGAAAATATAAATTATCATATAAAACCTCCATTACCAGCGCTTAGGTTAGATTCTGGTGATTTATTAGATGAAATTGTTCCAGCTATTTCTCTTTTAAGTTCTCATATTTACTCTTTATACTCTGTTGGTGAATTTTCATTATCTTTAAAATTAGGATCATTATACTACGAGTTAGATGAGATTAGAATTAAATTATCTTATAATTTATGTACCAAAGCTGAGAAAAATGTTGCCAGAAAGAGTGTTGCTTTACTTTTAAGTAAAATTGCAAAATTATTATCATCTAAAGGTGTTAGTAAAGTTGATAAAAAGAATTCTGCAATTAAATATGATACTGTTGGTTATGAAGCAATTTTGGCAAGAAATCCTGAAACTGGTGAATTATTTGACTGTAGTTCAGCTGATATTACCAACCATGCCACACCTGACACTATCGCTATTAATCAATTAATGTTTGCTTTATGCTCAAATTACCCATTATCAGATGTTGAATTAGCTAACTTGAAGCCTCCTCCTAATTCTAAATTTCAAAGAGCTGTCCCATCACAGATATTGGTTGATTTCACTAACTTGATTTCAAGTTCGTCGGTTGCTCCTAAAGGATTTTCAGGTATGACTGCTTACTTATACTTGAGAAACTCTAGACAAAGACTCACTGAGGCGTTTGCCGTGCCAATTAACTCTAGTAAGGATCTTAGCACAGAAACTTTAAGTGCCGCACTTTTTAGAAATATTCCCGCTGGAGAAGTTGACAAGGGAAGAATTTACTTGGTGGCTCTTATCACTGAAGATATTGAAATACCTAAGGATATTATCAGCAGTAATTCTAACCGTTCTGGTCCTAGTATCACAAAGATTAGAAAAGGTGTAGCTGCAGGTGTTACAGATATTTCTCGTGTCTTTTCTCGTAAAGGTTCTACAGCTTCAGGTGAATCTCATCATTTCAAGGTTAAACTTTTCGGATCATATATTAACCAAAATGAACCGCAAGTTGCCAGTGACCAGAATTTTGGTTGGGGTGAATTAACTGATAGAATTATCAGAGGTTCTAACAAGGGTGTGGCTGTTAATCCACGGGCTGAGAAATTAGTTGTTAGTATCAAAGAGTTCAAGAGTAACACTCAAAATTTTGTCAATGATTTTGATACAAATGGTTTGAGACCAATTTCTCAAATTAGAACCATGTATTATGATCCATCAGTGAGAGCTTCTGAAAGATTTTATATCAAGTTGGGTAAAGTGCATGTAAAGACTGCCATATTAAAGGGCTTCCCTGTGACAATTCAAGTCTCCTCAAACAACAACAGTATTGCTTTCAGTAAGGGCGCAAATCAACAAGAAGCTGGTAAATGGCAATTCCCATCTGTGCATTCTGATGAAGCGGTCGGTGAATTGATTCGTGTAACCGGAATTGGTGTAGGATCAAACAACAATCTCCTAAGTAATACTGAAAATGACTTTTTGAACTTCTATGCCTTTATCAATGGTGAAGTTGTCGCTGAAGGTCGTTTATTAATTAGAAGAAGTAACCAAGCTATCGAATATAAAAAGACTCATTTGGTTGAGTTGGGTAGTGTTGGTAACTCTCACAACTCTCCAGTTTCATTTGAGATCACAAGTGAATATGTTGGAAAGAGTTTTAACATAGATCATTCCATCCATACATTATTAAACTGGAAGAATTTGATCTCCTTGCCTGCAAATGAGGATACCTTTATTCAGCTTATCAAAAAGTTTAATAACTTAGATACCTCCCATTTGATTAAATATTTCCCAGAGTTATTAACTGCCTTATTGGAGGTTTACAAGACTTCAATTGACTTGAATTTATCATCTTTGAACCGTTCTGTCTTTGAGAGTATTGTACACATTCTTGATTTTGTTATTGCAAGAAAAGATCAATATGTTTACTTTTTTGAAAATTTCATCAAGAATGCTACTGGTTTACCAGCTGTTGGTTTTTACTTATTATCCAAGATGGAACAATACTTTGGATCTTTCCAAACTTCTTGGGAATATTTTAATAGATCTGTTTGTCGTGTTTCAACTTTAATCTTACGTTTGGCTATCAAGACAACTGACTCCAAGACTGTGGACTCTTTCATCAACTCTTGGAAATCATTCTTGAGTACAATTGCAACATTCTTATCTTCTAAGGATAAAACATTCACTTCTGATCAATCATTCATTCTTGAAGTCATCGACTTATGGTTAGATAGTCTTAGAACCATTTTTATGGATGAGGATACTTTGAATTTTGGTATCATTTTGATCGATTCTGTTGGTATTCGTGGTTTGTCATCAGTAGATGATACAGGTGCACCACAACCATTAAACAAGAGAAGCGACAAAGTGTTTGGATTTATCATCACAAAGTTATTATTAATTCGTCGTTTATTGCATTCTTGGGTTATCGAGACTCCTGCTTGTCGTGATAAGTTGATTTTAACGTCTATTGGATGGGCTATGGAAGTATTAGTTGGTCACAATGATATTGAAGCTTCCCGTTTAGCTAACGGTATTTTGATCTCTATTTGTGGTATCTGTTGGGATATTGTTAAGAACGATCGTGTTGAAGACTTTTACTTGTGTCGTGGTGTTGTTAGATTGATTCCATCAGTCGCAGAAATCATTTTGCATTATAACAAATTTGCTCGTGCAAATGGTTTATTCAAGCCAAAGAGAACATTTACTGCTCTTTTCCCTACTCAGTATCCGTTTGTTGAAATTACTATGGATTCCATTGTCAATGATGAATCATTTGTTGAAATCATTATTGAGTTGATGGGTTCATTCGCTTATATGACCAAGGTTGGTAAATATGTCTGTGGTGAACACGGTTTCCAAACCCTATTCCAAACTAGTGTTAATGATACAATGTTCAACAAGGCTGATTACTTTGTTAAGCGTTTGGAAAAAGAGCAAATATTGAATATTATTCAAACTGCCAAATTACTCATTCAATCTAAATGTTACCCAGCCACCAAATGGTTATCGTTGCATGCTATGTTGATTGAATCGGGTACTACTTCTTTCGAGTTATTGAAGGATATCATGATTCATGAGTATATCCCACCAGTGGAAGAAGCAGATCAATTTGACCGCTTACTTTGGGGTAATTACTTGAAGACTTGTATGAAGTTTGCAACATCAATGCCAGTAGCTATTTGTCATTTAGCTGATGTTCCTCGTAAAGCTTGTTGGAAGGTTGCAGGAGATATCCGTAATAGAGTATGTTTATTAATTGATGAGGTTTGGGATTGCTTAGCTTGGGACGCTCTTAACGATGATATTGTTAGATTCCAATTGAAAAAGTTTGGTGGTTACCAAGTCGAATTCATTAATTATGATTATGGTGTTCTCCAAGATTTAATGTTATTCTCTCTTCAAAGACATGCTAACTGTCAGGAAGTAGGTGTTAAGATGCTCTGGACTATTATCATTTCAGAATGGTTGCTTAATGAGAAATTGATAGATATTGAGCGTGAATGTATTGTCGGTTTATATGAGATTTTCCACAGTAATAAGTATAAGCCAGGTCAATATGAAGAACGTAACTTCATCAAGATGTTAAAATCTTCTATTCGTATTGATCCAGAAGATGAAGCATATGAAGCTATTGACAGTTTTATTCAAAACTTATACGAATTCTTAGAAGTCTTGAATGATTTAGAGAATGTTCCACCAGGTCCAGAATTTGATGATGATAGAACTTTCCATAAATTGAATATTAATGGTTTCTTGAAACATGTTAACAAGCCAGAATTGTTACATTCTTTCATTAGTGAAATGGTAGAAGCTAATATTGCTAAACAGAATTATGTCCAGGCTGGTTTAAGTTTGGAATTATTAGCTTCCACTTACGACTGGAATACAGAAGATAAGTTACCAGTTTGCATCAAACCAAAATTCCCAGAACAATCGTCCTTTGACCGTAAAGAGGCTCTTATGAAGATGATGGCTCAAAATTTCGTTAAAGGTCAAGCATTAGAAAAAGCTATTGAAGTTTATAAACAATTAGCTCATGTATATGATACAATCAAATATGACTTCAAGGGACTTTCATATGTTTATCAAGAATTATCTGTTCGTTTCTTGGAAATTGGTAGTATTGAAAGATTAACACCATCATACTTCCGTATTGCCTTTATTGGATATGGTTTCCCTAAATCTGTGCGGGGTCGTCAATATATTTATGAAGGTTACCCATTCGAACATATTACTAGTATTCATGATCGTTTGTTACGTTTACATCCAGGTGCTATTATTGTTAGTGATGATGATGAAGCAAGAAGATTAAGTGAAACTGTACCAGCAGGACGTTACTTACATATTACAACTGTGGAACCAAGAGTTAACATGCCACAGAATGTTAGTAATTTAACTGTTAGTGCTAGATTATATATGGAGAATCGTAACCTTACTAGATTTACAAATGCTAGAAGATTACCAGGATCTACATCTGTTATGGATTTATGGGTTGAAGAAACTACTTATGAAACTTATACATCATTCCCAACTCTTATGAATCGTTCAGAAATTAAATCAGCTGTCACTGTTAAATTATCACCATTACAAAATGCTTTGAGATCTTTAACATCAAAGACACAAGAGTTAATTGGTTTAGAGACCATGGCTAATAAAGCTATAAGAGAAAAGGAAGATATGAGTAATATCTTTAGTGAATTATCACGTCAATTAAGTGGTACAATTGATGCACCTGTTAATGGTGGTATTGGCCAATATCGTGTTTTCTTTGGATCTGAAAGTTTTACTAAAAACCCTGCATATGCTCTCCAACTTGAAACATTACGCATACAATTTAATGAATTGGCAAGCACTATTCGTCGTTGTTTAATTATTCATGCCAAATTAGTTCCAACGTCTATGCAACAATCGCAATACACTCTTGTTGATTTGTTTAAGAAGAATTTCGAGGAAGAAATTAAGCGTAATAGCATTGAAACTGATGATATTAATACAAGTATTTCATCATTAGCTATACTTTTGAATACTCCAAGTATTCAGTTACCAGTTCCAATGAATGTTCATGGATCAGGATTAAAAGATCATGAATATTTACGCAGAATGCACAGTAGCAGCTCTGATAACTCTCAAAAGACGGATTCTACTCATTCTCATACTCATTCTCACCGTACTACTACAAAGAGAAGTGTATTGAATTGGAGACAATCTCGTAATATCATCGAGTAATATCTAATTGTTACTACTATTTCTTATTATTTCCTATTACTATTTTCTATTATTATTTATTATTCTTATTTTTATGAGTTATTATTTTATCCTTTAAAGCGTTTTTATTTTATTCAGTTGCTGTATTTTTCGTTTAACTGTAGTGTGATTATACTTTGTTCCACTCCACTCAAATCTGTTTGGGACGCACCTAATGCTAAAAAAAAAGGGTAAAAATGAAAGGTAGTTAACCCAAGAAGGGATATACTACACTCATTGGATGACTAACTTGTACATTAAAGTACTCTGGAGTCATTTCAACACGCGCTTACCTACAGTGCAAAGGAAAGTGTAAGTTATAAACATGTAAACTGTGTTAATATATAATAGTACTCATAATACCCATTATGCGCGTCATAGTTTAAATTTACTCCTTCCAACTGCATTATTTTATTATACTTTTTTTTTTTTTTTTACCCCTTCAGATTTGTTACCCTGGGGGGTCTACTTAGTATAGGATGATTCAAGGTAGATGATCGTCTAACGGCCCGTTTGAATTGGCAAAAAGACTTATAAAATAGTATAATAAAGATCAGCGGTAAATAGCTATACCATATGTGCGATCCCTTGAGAGAAACTAAACTAATTAGTCCACTGTTGATCAATATTTCTAGTTATATTGTTATATCCGTTAATCTTTCGTATTAAGATATCATTTTGGATTAAACCTTTTTTTTTTTTAAACCTGTAGAATGCTGCCTCAACTAGAAATTGAGGATACACATATTTAGTCCCTTAAATTAGTCGCCTTATTTATTTTTATATTTTAATTTATTTTTATTTTACTTTGACAATCTGATTAAGTCATTGCAAATTGATCTAATTTATTAACCATTAGTTTACTGTTAGTTTACTACTAGTTTACTATTAATTTACTATATCTTTTATTTTATTTTATTCTGTGTTTTAAGTTTGATCTGGTATATAATAAACTAATATTTTTTTAACGGGAAAATACTTAACCACTAGCGTTCTTACTACTGCCATTTTTCACTAGTCTGGCTTATCATTTTCTATTTAGGTGTTTTTTTCCTCCGTGCCTTGATTTTTTTTCCTCCTTCCTATTTCTGTTAGTTATTTTTTTTCCTGTCCCTGAACTGTTATTAAATTATTACACGACAATTTCTTGTTGACTTTGAATTATATTTACCTCCATTGAAATCAGTAATCGATAACTGTCAACGGTAAGTTTATTGGTTTGGTATAACTTCTGTTAATTTTGGAGAATATTAGTCACCAGTAATTTATATCGGTTAAACACAGTGCCAGTCTGTCACCATTGAAAGTTTTACCATTTACTCGCTAAGGAGTCTCAAATTTTATAAATAAGAAAAATAATTATACTATAAACAAATAAGATTATTAATATATTATTTAAATAATGAGAGGTAAGTACATTTTTGTGATTTTTAACTCTTGGTTTTTTTTTTATTTTTAAGATAGTAACAGGTCCCGAGGGTACTGTTTTTGAGACATTAATTTTATTTTTAATTTCTTAATATTATTGATATAATACTAACATTTAGATTATAAATTAGTTGTTTTAGGAGCAGGTGGTGTAGGAAAATCTTCTATCACTGTTCAGTTTGTTCAAGGAGTATATTTTGAGTCTTATGATCCAACTATCGAAGACTCTTATAGAAAGCAGGTTGAAGTAGATGGGAAATCAGTTGAATTAGAAATTCTTGATACAGCAGGTGTAGCTCAATTTACAGCTATGCGTGAATTATATATTAAATCAGGACGTGGATTTTTACTTGTTTATTCAGTTACTGATGAAAATTCTCTTAAAGAGTTATTGACTCTTCGTGAACAGGTATTAAGAATAAAAGATAGTACTAATGTTCCAATGGTTTTAATTGGAAATAAATGTGATCTTAGTAATGAAAGAGTTTTAAGTCCAGAAGATGGTATTAATGTATCTCAGCAGTGGGGTAAAGTACCATTTTATGAAACAAGTGCAAGAGTTAAAACAAATGTTGAAGAAGCTTTTACTGATGTTATTCGTCAAATTATGATTAAAGAAGCTTTAGCTTCACCACAAAATGATTCTCATACAATTCCACCTTTACCACCAATGAGTAGTGGTTCTCAACTGATTGCTGCTCGTAAAGAATCTCAAGCTCAAAGACCATTAGCTCAGAAAAAGAAATCTATGGCTAATCTTAAACAAAGGAAGAAGAATAAGAATTGTGTTATTTTATAACATATTTTATTATATTGATGTTTTCTTTAAGTAAAACAAAGATTTTAAACAGAAAAAAAAAAAAAAAAAGAAAAAGATTGTTTTTGCTTGCTTTACCCAATTTAATCTTTATGACCAGCCTCATGCGAAGCTCATTCACATTAATATTTTATACAAATTATGACAATGTTTTATTTGTTATTACCTTTTTTGACTAAAAGGTTCTCAAGGATCTCTTTAAATGCTTATGCCTGGTGGCATTACCTCCAATGACTATTTTTTTTTTAAAAATTTATTTTGTCCAGTTCCATCTAATGACAGTTCGATTAAGGTTTATTTATATTTGTCACTCCTCTTATTTGTTTTTATGCCATGTCTCGCTGTTAATTGATAACTCTGTATTTTTCTTATTTCTTTTACCTCTATTCAATTTGATTTTTGACCTTACTTCGGCTCACATTCGCAAGCAGTCTGCTGCTCGATAGCCCAAGAGACCAAACAAAATAAACAATCATTAAAGTCATTTGTTATGTGCTGGCCTTCCAGTCGTCGCCTCGTAGAGCAGGGTCTGCATCCCATTGCAGGGGCTTTCGTAGTAGTCTTTGGCCGCAGTCAGCCCATCGCTGACTCAGTCTGTTGTGTAAATAGGTAAGGGACTAGTTCTGCTGAGATGCGAGCGTTTCATTGTGTGCCGTATTCACCGTCCAGTGTGGGACCGTATTCACCGGGTGCCGCGCTGTCCACTGTCCTATCAAAACGATCTAACCCAGATATACCAAAACAGAGAAAGCCTCAAAATGAAAGGAAGTTTAGTTCGTAGGGAAATTTTTAATAAAAAATCATCAATATGTGTAGTAACAGTACAAAAATTGGCGATAATCGCATAAATTCAATCTGATAGGCTCATAAGCTGAAGTTGGGAAATATGGTCAAGAAACTCCTCAAAAATGAAAGTATCCTGGATGGAGTGAAACAAATACTTACAGGATAACTGGTGATACAGTAATAGATGTTATAAATGTATTTCTACAGATCATGGATGTTTTGAACACTGTATTACATAGTGGGAACGTATGTTACAGGGTTCCGCTGCTTGATATTTCAAAATAACAACTTTTCGAAAGAAAAGCTATGAAATATGGCAGTATATTGGTAGCTACTATTTACGCCTAGTTAGTAGCTCCACTGGTATTTCGTATTTTATGGTTTGGTCCATGGGAAGATTTGCGCATGTTGGACACTTACAGCAGGGGTTTCCCGCTCATGATGACTATTTTTTTTCAGCCAAAATTTCAACAATACATACATACATCTACTTGTACACCGTTAGATTGCACTAAATGTCAGATATTGAGATTCAGCCTAGTTTGGAAGGTCTTTTAGAGATTATATCATCTCATAAAGAGAGTTCTGCGGATGTTCCAAATCTTTACCCAGTTTTCCATTATGTGCTTAATGACTCTTTAACTCCACATATCGCATACCTTAAACTTTCTAATCCTAATAATAGGCTCAATAATGGTGTTACACTGCCTAGCTTTCTATTTGAAAGTGCAAAGAATGGTGACCAAGTTGATCGTTATTCTTTTATTGGAGTTAAACCTGTCAAGACTTTAAGAACTTATAGTCAGGAACAGGTAGATGCGGGCGTTGATACCAAGTGTGACTCTAACCAGGAAATTGGAATCGAAGTTGATCCTCTTAATCTCTTAGAGCAACATATGTCCAAGTTCAAACAGGCCAAATTAACTGGTGTTCCTGCCTTGAGTGGTGGTGCCGTTGGTTACATCTCATATGACTGTATTAAATATTTTGAGCCAAAGACCCGTCGTAATTTGAAAGATATTTTACAATTACCTGAAAGTTATTTAATGTTATTTAATGTTATGGTTGCATTTGATAATGTATATCAAAGACTTCAAATTGTTGGTAATGTATCTGTTGAAGATGATGATACAGCTGAGACTATTGAGAAGAAATATAAAGAATTATCTGAAGAAATATCTTTAATTAAAGATATTCTTCTTGAAGATGAAGCAATTTTCCCAGATCAAGGTCCAATTAAAGAAAATCAAGATTTTACTTCTAATATTGGACAAGAAGGTTATGAAAATTATGTTAAAGATCTTAAGAGTCATATTCTTAAAGGTGATATTATTCAAGCAGTACCTTCTCAAAGAATTTCTAGACCTACATCATTACATCCATTTAATATTTATCGTCATTTAAGAACAGTTAATCCTTCTCCATATATGTTTTATATTGATTATCTTGATTTTGAAATTATTGGTGCTTCTCCAGAATTATTAGTTAAATCAAGTGTTAATGATAAGATTATTACTCATCCAATTGCTGGAACTATTAGAAGAGGTCACACCAAAGAAGAAGATGATAAATTGGCTTCTGAACTTAAATCTTCTCTTAAAGATAGAGCAGAACATATTATGTTGGTTGACTTAGCTCGTAATGATATTAACAGAGTATGTGATCCATTAACAACATCTGTGGATAGACTTTTATCTATTGAAAGATTCTCTCATGTTATGCATTTGGTTTCTGAAGTTTCTGGAACTTTAAGACCAGAAAAGACTAGATTTGATGCTTTTAGATCTATATTCCCAGCTGGAACTGTATCTGGAGCTCCAAAAGTTAAGGCAATGGAACTTATTGGTGAACTTGAGAAGGAAAGACGTGGTGTATACGCTGGTGCAGTTGGTCATTGGGGATACGATGGTAAGTCTATGGATACTTGTATTGCATTACGTACTATGGTTTATAAGGATGGTATAGCTTATTTGCAAGCTGGTGGAGGTATTGTTCATGACTCTGATCCTTATGAAGAATTTATTGAAACAATGAATAAAATGAAGGCAAATAATAATACTATAGTTGAAGCAGAAAAAATTTGGATTGATAAACTTTCAAAAGGTGAACATTAAATAATCTAATGCTTATATAATAACTGCATCAAATAGAAGAAGTAATATACCTAAAATAATACTTGCCCAAATAACAATTAAACTAGCACGTCGACTTTTTGCCTTTGCATTACGTAATTGACGATTTCCTTGTGTAATGTTTGTTTCTGTAGTTTCTTGATCATCTTGTAAAAATCTAATTTGTTCTGCTTGTGATTCAATATGTGTAGCTAATTCTTGTTGTAATTGAGCTATATCAGCTGTCAGTTTTTGTAAATTTTTAACTTTTGTTAATTCCAGAAGTTTCAGATTTAATAAAACTGAATTTTCTGCTTGTAATTCTTGTAACTGTTTTGGTTTTAATGAAGATATTGTCTCGTTGAATTGCGCAAGATTACTATCCTGCATCATGTCACCCTCACCGTCAGCGTCAATCTGCAATTGACTGTTGAAATCAATTGCAAGCCCCTTAAGAGGGCTAGATATGTCGGCAGAATTGTCCAACAGCTGTGGCTGGCCGGAGCTATAGCTGTCGCCTTGATCTAGCACCGCTGTGTTGCTGACAGCGTGCAACTCGTTGGCCTTTTCCTCCAACTTTCTGGTAAGACGAATTCCCTGCATATCACCAAGCTCTGTTGAAACTTTTTTAAGGTGAAGTGAAATATTATTAAGAATTCCCTCGCGATGAGCATGATACTGCTTATTGACAACTTCGTAGTCTTCCCGCTTTAGAGTAAACGAAATATAGTTCTTAACAAGCGAGAAAGCCTTCCCCTCAGAGTTAGGGACATCACTGATTTCAGGGCTAATCCATCCGCTCTTGTATCTTTTATCTTCATATAATTCAAGATGGTTAAGCTTTTTAGAGAATTTATGAATCAAGAGATTGGTCTGAGAATCAAACACATCACGATCTTCCTCAGTAAATACCGTAGCTTTCGAAGCTTTAGGCCTCACGCTATTCAAATCATCCTCATCGTACCCATCGTCATCTTCATCATCAAAACTATTGGAAGAATCTGAAAGTAAATACGATGAACGTACTGACAGTATAAGACGCTCAAGATCACTAATCTCACGATATAACTCACGACTCTCTTTCTGAAAACTATCTATAACAGTAGGTGGTGTCACTGATAACTTCTTGTTAGAAATAACCCGCCCGTTGCTCTCATTGTATATCGTAACACACTGACTGAAAAATGGTGTTAGGTCCGTCATTGGCCTCCCGACTCTCCTACGTCGCGCCCGCTGCTTAAGCGCTTGCCCTCATATATTTACACGTCACATGGTAGTGCATAAGAAACCGCAGGCACTCAGTACACCGCGCGGGCGGGTACAACAGAGGTCGCAAATGTTCATATTAGTAGGCTGCCAGGGGTTCTGTTTAATTATACATTTTGCTGCGTTTTGCAGCGCTGGAATTTTAGCTACTATAAACCGACGCTGACGTACGGTGGGTAACGTCAGCGAGGGTCATGTTGAGTAGATGACGTACGCCTAAGGATACAGATTGAATAAGCACCCGCACAACGGACTGCTTTTTAACTGTTGGGCGATTGATTCCCTGACATTATATATACTATTCGTATAAATAAATTTCGTATAAATTTCGTGCAATTTCGGGTAATTTCGGGTAATTTCATACATATAAACTATTAATCACTAAATATTTATCAAAATAATATACCTCATTAGTTATGTCCGATGTTAATCATTCTGACTTGTACTGCAAAAATTTTAATGTAAAGACACTTACTGCATCGCTTTTCGGTGTATCTAGCGCACCAACAGAAATATTTCTGCACCCTCGGTGAAGTCATCACCCATGTGACCGCGCCGCAGTGGGCCGCCGCTTCCGGGGGCAGATGCCCCTAACAAATGCCGCGCGTCACGTGCTGTTGGGTGGTAAAAGTGTTGTTGGAATCAACAATTCTAGGTATCGGAGTAGGAGACAGTACTGAAAATTTTTGAAGATCAATTCTTAATTGTTCTTTAGTGCCTTTTGATTAAAAACAATTATAACTTTTTGTTTTCGCTCAATTTAGCACCAGTTTATGGTAAAGTGGTTTACCACAAGAAATTTTTACTCATCTTCAAATTATTTTCGTTCACTTAGTTTTACTACTAAAAGTTGTGTAAGATTTTCTACTAGTGCTAATAATTATTTTAAAATGTCAACATTTACAGAGTGGCATAATAATTTGCCTTCAAACTTTTTTGGTCTTAAAAGTATTAAGAATAGTAATTCATCTTCTGAATCTCTTAATACTCTTTCACAATTTGTTATTAATTCTGGAGGTCATTCAGTTATTTCTAAAGTACTCATCGCAAATAATGGTATAGCTGCTGTTAAGAATATTCGTTCTGTTCGTAAATGGGCTTATGAAACTTTTAATGATGAAAGAATAATACAATTTGTTGTAATGGCAACTCCAGAAGATCTTGGTGCTAATGCTGAATATATTCGTATGGCAGATCAGTATGTTGAAGTTCCTGGTGGAACTAATAATAACAATTATGCAAATGTTGATTTAATTGTTGATGTTGCTGAACGTACTGATGTTGATGCTGTTTGGGCTGGTTGGGGACATGCTTCTGAGAATCCATTATTACCTGAAAAATTAGCTGCTTCTAAAAAGAAAGTTATCTTTATTGGTCCACCAGGTAATGCAATGAGATCACTTGGTGATAAAATTAGTTCAACAATTGTTGCTCAACATGCTAAAGTTCCATGTATACCATGGTCTGGTACTGGTATTGATGATGTTGTTGTTGATAAAGAAACAAAATTAGTTTCTGTTGATGATACTACTTATTCTCAGTGTTGTTGTACTTCAGCTCTTGATGGTTTAGAAAAAGCTAAAAAAATTGGATTTCCTGTTATGATTAAAGCATCTGAAGGTGGTGGTGGTAAAGGTATTAGAAAAGCTGAAGGTCCAGAAAATTTTGTTGAACTTTATGATCAAGCTGCTCATGAAATTCCTGGTTCTCCAATTTTTATTATGAAACTTGCTGGTAATGCTAGACATATTGAAGTTCAAATTTTATCTGATCAGTATAATAATACTATTTCACTTTTTGGTAGAGATTGTTCTGTTCAAAGAAGACATCAAAAAATTATTGAAGAAGCTCCAGTTACAATTGTTCCTCCTGAAACTTTTAAAGAAATGGAGACAGCTGCTGTTCGTTTAGGTAACTTGGTCGGATACGTCTCTGCTGGTACAATTGAGTATCTTTATTCTCATGTGGATAACAAGTTTTACTTTTTAGAATTGAATCCAAGATTACAAGTTGAACATCCGACTTCTGAAATGGTTAGTGGTGTTAATTTACCTGCTGCCCAATTACAAATTGCCATGGGAATTCCTTTGCATTTTATCAGAGATATTCGTTTGTTATATGGTTTAGACCCTCACTCACAATCTCTTATTGATTTTGACTTCTCTAAGCCAGAATCATACAAGACTCAAAGAATACCCAAACCAAAGGGTCACACTACTGCATGCCGTATTACTTCTGAAGATCCTGAAAATGGTTTTAAACCAAAGGGTGGTCGTATTTACAAGTTAGACCTTAGTACAAGTAAGAATGTCTGGGGTTACTTCAGTTTATCAGAAAATGGTACTATTCATTCATTTAGTGACTCTCAATTCGGTCATATTTTTGCATATGGTGAAAATCGTGAAGAGAGTAGAAAACATATGGTTGTTGCTCTTAAAGAATTGAGTATCAGAGGTGAGTTTAAAACTACTGTTGAATACCTTATTAAGCTTTTAGAAACTTCTGAGTTCGCTAATAATACTATTACTACCGGTTGGTTAGATGACTTGATTTCTAAGAAGATCACTAGTGAGAGACCAGATAAGTCTGTTGCTATTCTTTGTGGTGCTGTCACCAAGGCTTATATTGAGTACTCTGATTCTTTGAATGAGTTTAATGCTTTGATTGACAAGGGTCAAGTTCCAGACAAGTCTTTGCTTAAGACTATTTATCCTGTTGAGTTTATTTACAATAACGAAAAGTTTAAGTTCACTTGCGTTCAAACATCTGAAGAGTCTTTTAAAGTTTTCATTAATGGTTCTAATATTGATGTTGAGGCTAAATCTCTCAGCGATGGAGGATTATTAATTTCAATTGGTGGTAAATCCCATAGTGTTTACTACATTGAAGAAACACAGTCTACCAGATTATTAATCGATGGAAAAACTTGCCAATTAGAAATTGAAAATGATCCAACTCAATTGAGAACTCCTTCTCCTGGTAAGTTAATTAAGTACTTGGTTGAAAATGGCGATCATGTTAAGGCTGGTGAAAACTTTGCTCAAATTGAAGTTATGAAAATGGTGGTATCTCTCAGTGCATCTGAAGATGGTATTATTCAATTGCTTAAACAACCTGGATCTACTGTTGATGGTGGTGATATCCTTGCCATCTTGGCCCTTGATGATCCATCTAAAGTTAAACATGCAAAAATCTTTGAAGGCACCATTGATGAACAAGGTCCTGCTGTTGTTGCTGGTACTAAACCAATTTACAAGTACAAGAATGCTCTTTTAATCCTTGAGAATATCTTACTTGGTTACGACAATGGCTCTGTTATGAAGCAAACTGTCAAGTCTTTTATTGAGGTGCTTAGAGACCCTGAATTACCTTACTCTGAATGGAAGGCATTATTCTCATCTTTAGAATCTCGTCTTCCTGAAGAACTTTCTGAGAAGTTATCTTCCACTGTTGAAAAGAGTCGTACCTCAAAGAAATTCCCAGCTCGTACTTTAAAGACTTTGTTAACCAAGTACTCTAAGACTAGTGATGAATTGAAGGAATCTGCTGAACCACTTATTCAAATTACTGATAAATACTATGGTGGTTTATTAGACAATGAGTTGAATACCATTAAGACATTACTTATTAATTATTACACCATTGAGAAGCTTTTTGACAAACAAAATGTTAATGCTGCTTTATTATCATTGAGAGCTAATAGTGATAACAAGACTGTTCTTAAGTTGGCTAGATCTCATTTCGGTAAGCTTGGTAAGAATGCTTTAATTATGGAGATTCTTAATACTTATACTGCCGGCTGCCGTGATGACTCTAACGTTATTGCTTCATTGAAGGATGCTTTCAAGAAACTTAGTGAATTGGAGAGTAAATCTTCTTCAAAGGTTGCCATCAAGGCTCGTGAGATTTTAATCCAATGCTCATTACCTACCGCTAAGGAGAGAACCGACCAACTTGAATATATTTTGAAGTCATCTGTTGCTGAAACTAGATATGGTGAGTTTGGTCTTCAACACAAGAAACCTCAACTCAATGTTCTCCGTGATATTATTGACTCTCGTTACATTGTTTTCGATGTTCTTACTCAATTCCTTAGTCACAGAGACCCATATGTTGCCTTGGCTGCTGGTGAAGTTTATATCAGAAGATCATACCGTAATTATCATATCAGAGATATTACTTATGAGGTGGTTAACGATGTTACTCCTATCCTTAAATGGGAGTTCCAAATGTTGGATATTGCCAATAACTTAAAGACTTCTTCTGGCCCATCACCAATGGTCCGTGCTGCTTCTGTAAGTGACTTGTCATTTGTTGTTGAGAGCAATGCTCAACAACCAGTTAGAACCGGTATCCTTATTCCTGCCGCCACTATTGAAGAGATTGATGAGAATTTAATCAAGGCTTTAGAACTTTTACCAAAGGCAAGTTCACCTGCTGCTTCAACTACTAAGATTGATGGTCCAATTCCTAACAGAGGTGTTTCTGCTGCCACTGGTTCTCCATCTTTAACCAATGTTGCTAACTTATTCATTAATGATACTCTTGGTTTATCTGATGAAGATGTTCTCGAAAGAATTGAAGAGTTATTGAAGGATTTCAAAGATGATTTGAACAATGCTTACATTCGTCGTATTACTGTTGTCGTTTCAGGTAAAGCTGGATCTTATCCAAAATACTTTACCTTCAAGGGACCACAATACGAGGAGGATAAGATTATCCGTAACATTGAACCATCATTAGCTTTCCAATTAGAGTTGAACAGATTGTCTAATTTCAACATCAAGCCTGTGTTCACCGCTAATAGAAACATTCACATTTATGAGGCTGTTGGTAAGAATTCCAGTGCTGATAAGAGATACTTCACTCGTGGTATCATCAGAACTGGTAGAATCAGAGATGACATTTCCACTGCTGAATACTTAAAGTCTGAAGCTAATCGTTTGATGACTGACATTCTTGACTCTTTGAGTGTTTTGGACTTGAGTGACTCCGATCTTAACCATATCTTTATCAACTTTAGTGCTGTTTTCAATGTTACCCCAGATGATGTTGAGGATGCATTTGGTGATTTCTTGGAAAGATTTGGTCGTCGTTTGTGGCGTCTTCGTGTCACTGCTGCTGAGATCCGTATTACTTGTACTGATTCTAATGGTAATCCATATCCAATCCGTGCTTTAATCACCAATGTCAGTGGTTATGTTGTGAAGAGTGAAATCTACCAAGAGATGAAGAATGCTCAAGGTGCTTTGATTTTCAAGTCTATTGGTAACCAACCAGGTTCTATGCACTTGCGTCGTATTGATGAGCCATACAGTGGTAAAGAATTTTTACAACCTAAACGTTATTTGGCTCATGTTCTTGGAACTTCATATGTTTATGATTTCCCAGAGCTTTTCCGTCAAGCTATTTTGTTACAATGGAAGAAACTTGCCCCATCCTCTAAGATTCCTGATGATTTCTTCAGCTACTCTGAATTGATTTTTGATGGCTCTAATGTCATTGAGATCTCTAGAGAAGCTGGTGCCAACCAAATTGGTATGGTTGCCTTCAAGGTCACTGCTAAGACTCCTGAATTTCCAAAGGGTCGTAGTTTCATCATTGTTGCTAACGATATCACTTTCAAGATTGGTTCTTTCGGTCCTCAAGAAGATTTATTCTTCTACAAGGTCACTGAGCTTTCTAGAAAGTTGGGATTACCTCGTATCTATCTTTCTGCCAACTCTGGTGCTCGTATTGGCTTGGCCGATGATCTTGTTGCTTCATTCAAAGTTGCTTGGAACCAAGAGAACAAACCAGAGAAAGGATTTGAATACCTTTACATTGATGATGCTGGTAAGCAAGAAATTGACAAGAGTAACACTACTTCTGTTATTACAGAGAAGTCTACTGTTAACGGTGAAGTAAGACACATTATCAAGGCCATTACTTGTGACAATTCTGGTGTTGAGGCTTTAAGAGGTTCTGGTTTGATTGCTGGTGTAACTTCTAGAGCTTACAAGGATATATTTACTATTACCTTAGTAACTGCTAGATCTGTTGGTATTGGTGCTTACTTAGTTAGATTAGGTCAAAGATCTATTCAAGTTGAGGGACAACCAATTATCTTAACTGGTGCTCCAGCTATTAACAAGTTATTGGGTAAAGAAGTTTACTCATCCAATTTGCAATTGGGTGGTACCTCAATTATGTACCGTAATGGTGTCTCTCATCAAGTTGCTTCTGACGATTTGAATGGTGTGGTAAAGATCATGGACTGGCTTTCTTATGTTCCTGCTCAAAGGGACTCACCATTACCAATCTTAACCAATGGTGACTCATGGGACCGTGACGTTGATTTCTATCCTCCACAAGATGAACCATATGACTGCCGTTCATTAATTGAAGGTCGTACCCTCCCAGATGGAACATTTGAGAGTGGTATCTTTGATAAGGGATCTTTTATTGAAACTTTAGGAGGATGGGCTCAAACTGTTGTAACTGGTAGAGCCCGTTTAGGTGGTATCCCATTTGGTGTTGTCGCTGTTGAAGTTAAGTCTATTCAAAATGTTATTCCTGCTGATCCTGCTAACAGTGACTCTATGGAGAATATCGTTTCTGAAGCTGGTCAAGTTTGGTATCCTAATTCTGCTTTTAAGACTGCTCAAGCTATTAAAGATTTCAATAATGGTGAACAATTACCTATGATGATCTTAGCTAACTGGAGAGGTTTCAGTGGTGGTCAACGTGATATGTTCAACGAAGTCTTAAAATACGGTTCTATGATTGTTGATGCTTTAACTGAATATAAACAACCAATTTTCATTTATATTCCACCAACTGGTGAATTACGTGGTGGTTCATGGGTTGTCTTGGATCCAACTATTAATGAAGATCAAATTGAGATGTATTCTGATGTTGATGCTCGTCATAATATTTTAGAACCTGAAGGTTTAGTTAGTATTAAATTTAGAAAGGAAAAATTATTAAAGACAATGGCTAGATTAGATCCAATTTATGGTAACTTACAAAAGAAATTGGCTGATTCTAATTTACCAGCTGATGAAGCCGCTAAATTAACTGAAGAATTAAAGGCAAGACAATCTAAATTATTAGGTATTTATCATCAAGTTGCAATTCAATTTGCTGATTTACATGATCGTGCTGAAATTGTTGAACAAAAGAATATTATTAAGAAAGCTATGCATTTAGAGAATTCAAGAAGATACTTTTACTGGAGAATTAGACGTTTATTAAATGAGAGCGTTTATTTGAAAGCAATGGGTAAACATTTAACTACTATGACTAAATTAGAAGGTATTAGTCGTTTGAAAACTGTATATCCACCAACTTTGGATTATGACAATGACCGTTTGGTTGCTGAGTGGGTTGAGGCTAACCACAGCAAGTTGAACGCTTATGTTAGCGGATTAAAATGTGAGGCTACCAAGCAACGCATTGCTGAAAGTTTAAGAAATGATCGTGCTAACGCTGTTGATGCTGTCGCTGAGATTATGAGCTTACTTACAGCCGAGGAGAAGGCGAAGATCAGTAAACAACTTAGCTGATTGCTCTCGCCATATTTTTGTGTTAAACTATTATCTAGTCTTTCCCTTTTTTTTTTGTTATATATAATTATAAATAGTTTTCTTTAAGGTCTTGTAGCTGTGCTTCGTGGTTCTCGTAGATAAGGAAAAGGTGCATTGCATACATGTCAGAATAATCGTAGAGCAGTTAGTGCATATAACTGGGAGGTCCAAGTTTGCCGGACTCGCACCCGTTTGCCATGACCTTTACGATCTCGCCTATTGCATGGCCACTAGAAACCAAGCGATAAAAAAAAGGCCGCGGTAAATTTAAACCGAGAACTATCAAAAGGTGGAGAAATGGTCATTAAACAAACTATATTAACCTAATTTTTATAAAAATTTATTATAAGGATCTTACATATATTATATCTTGTGAGCAATTATATGCTTAGCGTTTGTATTGACAATTGCTAGAGCAATATTTGAAAATTATAATTTTTCACCCTTTAATATGTAAACAAAAATAAGAAATTTATAAATAATTGACATGAAAAACCCTTTAAGATCGGGACTCCGCGAACCCGGAAGCACTGATGCAAGATAGTCACGGCACAGGAGAGGCAATCTTATATATATTCAATCGCAGCGGCACCTAATTGGCTTATATTTACAAGTTGTTTGAAATTTTAGTATCTCAGAAAAAAACTTCATTGCAAAATTGAGAGTAGATTCCATTTAAAGGTTAAAACTATCTCATATTCATTGTTTTTATAAAGAGATCCTCATACATAATCTTAACTTGATTTTTACCCCTCTGAACTCCACTTTTTGCCCCACTTTGTACTTGTTTTTTTTTTTTTAATACCAAAATGTCGGCCATACTAAAACAAAGAGTTAGATATGCACCATATCTTGCAAAACTTAGAACTCCGGAAGAGTGTATAGAATTTTTTGAACATGGTCAATATATTGGTTGGTCAGGATTTACTGGTGTTGGTTCACCAAAAGTTGTGCCAAATGCTCTTGCAAAACATGTTGAAGAACAAGGTCTTCAAGGTAAATTAGCATTTAACTTATTTATCGGTGCTTCTGCTGGACCTGAAGAGAGTAAATGGGCTGATTTAAATATGTTATTAAGAAGAGCTCCACATCAAGTTGGTAGACCAATTGCTAATGCAATTAATGATGGTAGAACTCAATTTTTTGATAAACATTTATCAATGTTCCCACAAGATTTAACTTATGGTTATTATACTAAAAATAAGGCTAATGATTTATTAGATTATACAATCATTGAAGCTACTGCCATTAAGGAAGATGGTAGTATTGTTCCAGGACCAGCTGTTGGTGGATCTCCAGAATTTATTAGTGTTTCTGATAAAGTTATAATTGAAGTTAATACTAAAACTCCATCATTTGAAGGTATTCATGATATTGATATGCCAATTAATCCACCATTTAGACCTGCTTATCCATATACTCGTGTTGATGATAAATGTGGTAGAGATTCTATTCCAGTTGATCCAAATAGAGTTGTTGCAATTGTTGAAAGTACTCTTACAGATACTGTTCCACCAAATACTCCATCTGATGAAATGTCACGGTCAATTGCAGCTCATTTAATTGAATTTTTTGAACAAGAAGTTAAAGCTGGTAGAATGCCAGAAAATTTGCATCCGTTACAATCTGGAATTGGAAACATTGCTAATGCTGTTATTGAAGGTTTAGCTGGTTCTTCATTTAAAGATTTAAATGTTTGGACTGAAGTTTTACAAGATTCTTTCCTTGATTTCTTTGAAAAGGGTACTTTAGATTATGCTACTTCAACAAGTATACGTCTTACTGAAAAAGGATTTGAAAGATTTTTTTCAAATTTTGATCTTTATAAAAATAAACTTTGTTTACGTTCTCAAGTCGTTTCTAATTCCCCAGAAATTATTAGACGTCTTGGTGTTATAGCTATGAACACTCCTGTTGAAGTTGATATGTATGCTCATGCTAATTCAACTAATGTATCAGGTTCTCGTATGTTACATGGTATTGGTGGATCTGGTGATTTCTTACGTAATGCTAAATTATCAGTAATGCATACCCCATCAGCTAGACCTTCAAAGAAGGACAAGACAGGTATTTCATGTATTGTTCCATTTGCATCTCATGTTGATCAAACTGAGCATGATTTAGATGTTATTGTTACTGAGCAAGGTTTGGCTGATTTACGTGGTATGTCTCCAAAGGAAAGAGCTTTAGAAATCATAAACAAGTGTGCTCATCCAGACTACAAGGACCAATTACGTGAATACTTTGATAGAGCTGTCCATTACGCTGCTAAGAAGAAGGCCTTGCATGAACCACATATCTTGAGAGATGCCTTCAAGATGCACTTGAATTACGAAAAGAACGGTACTATGAAATTAGACTCATGGGATACCCAATTCTAAGCTAAGTCCAGTTCGCTCACTGTGTCTAAATTGAAAAATATCACAACATTCTGTTATTATTGTCTTGTAGATTAGCGAGAACATCTAACCATGCGCATGAAGACGCGTTGGCCCAAAAAAAACATTATAAAAAAAAACAGGAAAAAACGCGTATTGCTCACTTTGAAGCTGTAGGATCTCCAACACAGAATACTTCCAAACACACACAATGACGGTCGAAGGCGAAACAAACAGTGCGAATGTGGAGGAAATGCAATACTTGTCTCTTTGTGAGAGAATCATTAAGGAAGGAGAGGACAGACCCGACAGAACCGGTACCGGAACTCTTAGTATTTTCGCTCCACCGCAACTTCGGTTCTCTTTGAGAGACGACCAATTCCCATTACTTACTACCAAAAGAGTATTTACCAAAGGAATAATTTTAGAACTTCTTTGGTTTATTGCAGGTTGCACTGACGGTAAAAAGCTTTCTGAGAAAGGCGTAAGGATTTGGGAAGGAAATGGATCTAGGGAGTACTTGGATAAAGTTGGGTTAAAGAATAATCGCGAAGGTGATCTTGGACCAGTCTATGGATTTCAATGGCGTCATTTTGGTGCTGAATATAAAGGATGTGATGCTGATTATACTGGAAAAGGTGTTGATCAACTTTCTGAAGTAATTTATAAATTAAAGAATAATCCATATGATAGAAGAATTATTATGAGTGCATGGAATCCACCAGATTTTCCAAAAATGGCATTACCTCCTTGTCATGTATTTTGCCAATTTTATGTTAATTTCCCTGCTGGTAAAAAACCTGAACTTTCATGTATCCTCTATCAAAGATCGTGTGATATGGGTTTAGGCGTACCGTTCAACATTGCATCCTACGCACTTCTCACTAAGATGATTGCCCATGTCTGCAATATGAACTGCGGTGATTTTATACACACTATGGGAGATAGTCATGTGTATAAAGACCACGTTGAAGCATTGAATGAGCAAATAAAGAGAGTTCCAAGAGATTTCCCTAAATTGAAAATCTCAAGAAACGTAGAGTCAATAGACGACTTTAAGTTTGAGGATTTCGAAATCACAAACTATAAACCCTACCCAAAGATTGACATGAAGATGAGCGTCTGATTGGACAGAATATACAGTGTTTGGCTATGGTGTCGTGTAGCATCCGCCCCGTCTGCCCTGTCCTAGTGTGTTGTGCCGTATGCTGTATGGTGTGTACTGGCGTACTGGCGTACTGGCGTACTGGCCTGCACTGCTACGACTAAGCGCACCACAGCGGGTACAGGAGGCGCTGGGGTCCGGCCGCGGGCGCCGCGCGCCT
>JAJLYT010000020.1:0-151420 GCA_030571755.1 Saccharomycopsis olivae (nom. inval.) | reverse complement strand
CTGCCGATATTAAAAAGTGTCAAGCTATGGGTATTACTGTTTTCCTCGGGCTTGTAGGTGCATCTTCTGAATACACTTTACAGACAGATGCTGATGGCGAAGAGATCGCACAAATGCTATTCGATATGTTCAGCCCTGATGGTAATCCAAAAGTAACTAAACCATTTGGTGATGTTCAATTTGATGGTATAATGATTGACGTTGAGAATCACAATCATAATGGGCAAGTTAGTATGTTCCGAAAGATTCGTAAGCTTTGGAAGACTAAAATTTTATTAGGAGCTTCTCCGCAATGTCCAGATACTACTAATAATAGCGGTGAGTTAATTAGAGATGCTGAAGTTGATCTTGATATATTGTTTTTGATTTGGTACAGTAATCCATCTTGTAATATTGTTGGTGATGGATTTGACACTGCTTGGAAGATGTGGGCAGATTTCTTTGCCACAGAGACAAAGGCAAAGAGTATGAAGATGTTGGCGACAGTAACTGGTGCAAAACACGATGCCTGGCATCCAACTTTAGAAGTTCTTGCTCACAAAATGCAAGGAAAGACTTCGGCTCCTTATTTCGCTGGTTATTGTGTATGGGAAGCAGTTTACGCTGACCATATAGACACATCATTAGTGACCCAAGGAGTACAATATTTTGAGGGGGTGAAGATGTTGGCCAGTGGTGTTTACGATAGTTTGTTTAGTAAGCGAGATGAGTTATAATATACAGATTAATTTATAGAGTTTTTCATGTTTTGTGTAGTGTAAAAATTGTCGATTAGGTTTACTATGTACTAGTTTTGAATACTTAATTTGGTGAGTGAATTGTGCAGTTTGAGGAAAGTTCATGCAATGGCATGCAGAAATTATTGACACTCTAGTATCTGACACAATACAACCTCTGTTAGAGCTGTACAAGTGGCTGCAGAAGGGAGTGATGGACGTAATATCCGCCACGCAAATATGCCACATAGTATATCGAAAGAATGGATAAGTAACAGCATAAGTCTAATAACAATTCAATGGAACTAGGAGAATTGTTCTCATCTCATATGCATCTTGTGAGACATACGAGAAAAGGGTTCCAGTGACTAATTTCCCAGCATATATAGAGGAGATTTCAGTAATGGAATCACCTACGCCTACATAGACATCATATTCAGAACCACTGCTAACGCTACCCATTTATTTGTAATATCTTCTCCAACGTCTGCTGCATCCACTGGCACTAACAATGCGAATAATGCTGTATCTCAACAATTACATTTATGCAGCTATTCTCTTGCATATTTTCAAAGCCAGAGCCGTAGTTATACTTTCAGCTTTATACATCTGCTCAAGATAATCATTTTACGAGAGATGTACTCCCAGAATCTCAGAATGATGCTTTCCCATTTTTATTCCTGCTGGTCTACTGTTATGTGCCATGCGCTTTCCTGCCTCTCTCTTCCCAACATCTTTCGTCAATCCACAATCCGCACAAATCCTACTTTTTGTTTGTTTTTTGTACTGTCATCATTAATATGCTTCTATTCATTCAGTTGTTTTAATTTTCATCACATTCAATGTTTTTACTTCTGACCTTTCCTCAAATACTGTTTACTTTACGATCTATATCTGCTTTAGCTTCTTCAACAGAAAATGGTTTACAATAACATCTAAGTTCTGAAATATATATACCTTCACTTTACCAGAGCTATTAATAGACAATTAAATGAGTTTACATTACGAATAAAAACAAGATTATTCTTATCACGAATAGCAGAGGAATATTTGTTAATGCATACAAATCCTTATTAATATTCTCGGGAATGAGACATGAAGTTTTTCGTCCTGCATTGAGTGATCACACAATAAAGCCATTTAGTTGATTCTAAGTAAGTTGATAAACTATATACGGTCTTTTCGGTATCAGATACTGACGAATAAATGACTGGAAAATATTTGCGATAGATAAATTCACTTCTACCAGACTGTTTATATGCGAGCACTCAGACTCTAGATATAATGAACCGTAATATATCTTATATTAAATTTTATATTAACTATTAACTATTAACTCTGTCTCATGAGCTTGGCTCTACAATAAAATTGTCCCTGTGAGAATAGACAATTGCATGTGCTCATGCATGCCGCCTATCAGGATCACTAATCAGTACAGCCGGTGGTACAATACCACCTATAAATTGCTTACACAGAAATATTCCGATTCTGAGAAATGTTTATTTTCGCTATTTCTAAATTAATATGAGTTCCACTTTATCTTATTTCAAAATGTCCAATAATGAGTATGTTTGTGTTGCATTGTCTCCTTCGCTATCCACTGCCGCTATTTCCACATTTGACCGTGCACCGCCACTCGCAAAGTTATTTACAAGTCACATAGATAATGTCATCATGCATGAGACTGTTGGATATAAAAGAGAGAGGTTTCCTCTCTTGAGAAAGATAAGATGAAACTCAGATCCGCCTTGAGATTACGTAACCAACTAACGAGAGAACTCACTAACCTTTATCTGAGATTAGAGGGGAAATGTGCTCTCCAAGAGGATACCAAATTTACCGAAGATCCCGTGGGATTGAATTCTGTGTGGGTTGAATTATCCACACTCTATGCACAATTAATTGATAATATTAATAGTACAAAAGAAACCACATTACTTGAATATAATGGTCAAAAATACACTTTAGCACAAGCTTTCAAGGAGCGGGCTGCATTGGCTAGGGTTGCTGATACTTTAGACAAAATTGTTGAGCGTAGCCCGCCTTTCTCAGATACAGAATTTTTTAATTCTTCAAAAGCAAGAATGTGTTCCCTTAATCTTAGAAGAGAAATATTAAGATGGGATGATGCTATTGAAAGTGCTAATTGGAATACAGAATTATTGAAGGGAAATGAATTTGTGAAACAGAGCTGAATGAAAATGATTTCCGACTATCAAAGTGGAAATCCAACTAATACTTGCTTAGTTAATAATTAAACGCCACATCTTTTTGGTGCAATGGATGGTAAATGGAAAGTATTACGATTTAATCTATCTCCACAGTCGGTAGAGTAGAAAATCACACCTTCCTTATCGTAGGTGACAGAGAATTCAATTGGTTTCTTGTATAACTCAATCCAGGTTTTGGCGCTCCAGTTAAAATGGAAACCTAAGTGTCATTTAGTGACATCAATAATGTCTTTCCATTTGTGTTCATGATGGAACCTGATCTTGATAATATTGAACTTAATCTTTCTATCATAAGTGAACATTCATTTCAATTTCAAGTTACCATTAGTTGTCTCTGTAATAGACAAACCCCATAGAAGCGTGTGGGCCTTCAGTAAAGTTTCTGACTTCTTTGTAACAGTCAACACCATCAAATATATATTTTCTATTCTCTAGTCCTGCTTGATCATTATCTAAAGACTCTGCAGGCTCAAGCTTAGCTGCAAAAGCATCGTCTATTGGGACAATATCAGATTCAATGACATTGCGTGCAATGATCTCTGGAGATTCTGGGACTGGATTTGCAGAAGCAATGCTAAGAATAATAGTTGTCGCAGTAAAGAGGGAAGTGAGTTGCATTAATGATGAATAATGAAAAATATAGAAATAAAATAGTATCAAAAATTGAATTTTATTTATACTTTAATTATATTCGTAGAATGTAAGGCCCCATTAGGATCCATCGATGCGGCTCAAGCTGCACTTTTTTTTCTTCCTTATGCCCATAAAGCGCATTTCCCGTAACTCATAGGATGAGTACCTTAAACTGCCCCATTTTCATAGAAACAAAATATGTATTAATTGGTATCATCTTAGATAAACTGAGGTATTGATAGCTTGTCTTATTTTACTTGTCTAGTCACAATAATACTTTGTTGGTATTTTCAACTTTTATTTTACCAATAGTTATTCTCGATCTGCTCTTGCAATGAAAAAATTAAAAAAGAATAAAAATATTCTATGTAAGTATATTAATTAAAGCTTGCATTTGCCTGTTAGTTTAGTTGTAATCTTTTCTTCTACAGGTCGGTGCTCTCCAAGCTACACAAAACTCTTCTTGTAGTTTTTTTACAATTTTGGCTGAGTTATTTGGAATCCGCATGTATCTCATGGCGAACTGTTTATGCGGCAATTATAACATAGAGCCTCCCAAAGTCGAAAGTGGAGATTTTGCAGGGTATTCTGTTGGAACAGTACTCTAGGCTTGATATGCAGAGATTCTTAAACACCACGAGTAACCTAAGGGTCCGTCTAACCATCTATCAGAAGCTAGACGAGGTAAAGAAGATAACTATATAAAGAGATGATAATTTCACAGATTAAGAACAACGAACATTGACTATCTGTGTGTGTATACATAGGACCAATACGAATCTACAACTCAACTTACTGTAATCATTATGTCTAACTCCCGTAACAATTCTTCACCCAAAACAGAGCAATCCCAACATGGTGCGAGCTCTGTTGAGGATGAAGAAAATTATCAGAAAGAATTTCAAAATAGATATCATATTCCTAACAAGTTTGGAGATATCGAAATGACCAAGGAGCAATGCAATTTAGTCAACTTGATTACCAAATGTCCACCAGCTAATCTTAAGCACACTGTTGACATGATATTTTGGGAAATGGAATTCATGGCAATTTTAAGAGCACTAAAAATGGACTACTACTTCAAACCGGAGGGGTCTACGGGAGAAAGGTTGACTACATACGGAGTCAGAGATCTAGCTTCTTTCATTTATGAGAGGGCAACGTCAACCACCCAATCGATGTACGACATTGAACAAATATCAGAAGACGAATTACAGTGGATCATCCAAGATATTGAGATTGAAAAGGAAATAATTGGCCAGGACGGAATTTGGGACATGATGAAAAAGAGAATGATATTCTTTCAACCAGACTCCCAAGGAGACATAGAGTCTTATAGCAACACATTAAGACGCATCAAGAAACTATTGGACATTCTGAAAGAGTTGGGGATAACACAAGATAAGTTTTACAGGAGTATTGCTGAGGTAAACACCTGGCTGCTGGAGACAATAAGATACGAAATTGAGGACTCTAGGACTATAGAAGAATTACGGAAATATCTTGCAATCGAGAAAAAAAGAAGATATGATCAAAGAAAGGAGGGGTCTTACGATCCTGCGGTTGTTATTGCTCATATGAAACACAAGACTGGTCGGAAGAGACCATATCACCAACCCAATGGTACAGGATAGAAATCAATGAGAGACAGAAGAAACGATACAGGTTATGTTCGTCCTACATGTTACAATTGTGGAAAAATAGGACATATAAGCAGATACTGTAAACTCTCAAGAAAAGGCCAAGATTTCACGAAGCAAGAGTAAATAGCTTCGACGGAAACGAACTATTGGAATTCATGGGAGAAACACAAGTAACCAAGTGTTTAGTCCATGAAGATAATACCTCGGTAATCTCAGCTGTGAATAGTAAGAGCACACAGAAGAAATATGTGCTGTACTGGAGAATGATTAAAGATATCAATAGATATCCAAACATGACGATAGAACATGTGGATACCTTGAAACAACAAGCTGATGTATTTACCAAAGCTCTTCCATACACGGTAAAACTGGTGACATGGGATACCATGATGAAGAATCTAGGATTCGAAGTGATAAATGTCTGAGATAAGATATCTCAGGTCAGGTAAAGGCTAAGACAGTCCGGGAAAGTCATGACCAAGTTCCTAAAATTAATAGACCTTTACCTAGGGGTTCAAGAGGACTGTACCATATTGCTTAGCTCGCATATGGTGAGACAAGAAGTGAGGTTTCTTCTTTTAGGTACCATTTAGATATGAAGGGTTCGAACCAAATGACGTGAAGTCGTGTTAGGAGATGTGTACAATCTCTTGCCAATCTTGAGACAAATATCAGAAGTTATTCTGGTAAGGTCAAAAGTAGATTGAGGAATGAAAAATCGGTGTTTTAGTGGGTGATGGCATTGAAGTAGCGCTCAACTCATCGTCACACAGAATCCCACACGAATCAGGGATCTTAACGGATACCCGAGAAGTTTCCTTGGAAATTTCACCGATTTGAGTTGTGGAAAGTTTGGTCAGGCGTCATGAGATATTGACATAAGAAGTTATGCCAAAAGGAGAAGGGGTGATGTTGGAACAGTACTCTAGGCTTGATATTCAGAGATGCTTAAACACCACCACGAGTAACCTAAGGGTCCGTCTAACTATCTATCAGAAGCTAGACGAGGTAAAGAAGATAACTATATAAAGAGATGATAATTTCACAGATTAAGAACAACGAACATTGACTATCTGTGTGTGTATACATAGGACCAATACGAATCTACAACTCAACTTACTGTAATCATTATGTCTAACTCCCGTAACAATTCTTCACCCAAAACAGAGCAATCCCAACATATTCCTAATTACATGAGTACTACAATGATCTATGGGGCCATAAAATATTCTACGATTTTTATGGAATATTCTGAGGAATTTAATTATTTATTACCAATTCGATGATCTTCTGACAGGCCCTGTTATTATTTTAGTATGGTAGTTATTATAATGGTGACAATATTATGTGGAGCCTTTGCAACCATGCTCATGAACTAAAAATTTGAACTCCAAATCTTTAGATAAGTTGATAATGCTACGCAAATACTCCGTACTACTAAAATTGTCTTTTCATTCTATAATATTTTCATTGTATAATCTATAATCTATATGTCTATTTAGTAGGGGTTAATACTTCGTATTGAACATCTTGATCAAGATAACGTTTAGAGACTGCATTGTTAAACTTACTATCGCTCTTCACGCTCTTCACAGCTTTTGAGGCGAACGATTTGATAAAGTTGTTTACACCAGTAATGTAGTTAGTACCAGACTTATCAACATTGGTCTCACTAGAAACCGCATCCCAGAGGAACATACCTCCAACACGATCGTTTTGGATAGCACTTTTACCTGTCGATGCAACAGTAGGCAAATCGACAACATATGACAGTTCAGTAGATCCTGGTATTCCAATATACATTTTCATATTATCAGGATTTCCCAGCTTTTTGGTAACATAATCGATCCAAGTATTGAAAGATTTAGAAAATCCTGTAGGTGTGTTAAATGCACACAGAGGAGAGTTATAAAATTGGACAAAGGCAAAGTCAAGCTTCGCATCTTTACTATCAAGCAATTCACTAGTGTTAGCATCAGGGAAAGGACATTGAGGAGTTGCGCTAAGTAATAATCCATTGCCCCAAAGTTTCCGAAGCTGTGTAGCAAATGCAACCATACCATCTTGATGTTCATTCTCCAAGTCAAAATCAAATCCATCAACTTTAGCGGCCCCAAATGGTCTAACAACTTTAGCAGCTCCATGAGGATTGAACATATCATAAATCACCTGAGCACCTTTTCTACCTTCATCATCATTATTAAATCCGTATTTTCCAAGAGTTCTATCACCACCTAAACTGAGTAACACTTTAATGCCAGCTTTTTGGCATGTAACAATATCTTTCTCAATTTGCGGGCATTTCAGACCCCCACAAGCATTACCAAAATTAAAGCTTGCCAGTTTAGCATCAAAGTTATTCACAAATGAAACCACTGCAATATCTAAGTTTCCAGCAGCGCAATATTCTCCCAACAGCTTTTGGTTTGAACCATTCCCCCAATAAAGCACAAGATTCTTTCCAGAATCAGAGTATGCGGCCAGCACAAAAGTGATTATAAATGCAAAAATAGTGAAGCAAAACATTTTTCTTGATTTTGATAATATAAATTAGCTTTTATTGTAGCAATTACATGGCCTTAATATACCTTTCAAGATCCCGCGGAAGCCCAATATTCCTGCATGATGGGACGTCCCATTTTGTACAAACTACTCACCACAAGAACATGCACAAGAAAACCTCATTAACGGGAACTGAAAAAGTGAGCATTTGTCAATAATAGAAATACATTCATCGATAATATAAATACATTTATCTGGTAATTTAGAAAATAGCTTAAATATGAGTGTGTCAGAATTCTTGGGATATGTCAAAAGATCTCGCTTCTTATGTCTTATATCCACAATGCAAATCCATGGTTACAGATAGCTTACATGGTATAAAACCCTTGCTTGGTCTGTACCCATAAAAATTCTCATATTGTTTTCTAAAATAACATTTCAGAAGATAATATCCTATTATAATGAAAATATAATGGTAAATACACAATATACATAATTTACCTGCACACCAGTTTCACAGGTGCCTCCGTAGTTATTCTGGGGGTACATATACTATTTATAATCACAACTTAATAAAACTAATCAACTCAATTCTCTCGTAAAAGCACACTTGCTTTGGGAAATAGGGCTTAATAAAATGGATAGCTTAATCGAAGTGACCTGTTAAAACCAGACTGGTTACAATCATGTTTTACGGTACAAAATGTTTTCTCTATTTACGTATTACTTTCTGTAGTTCAAATTTTAGATTAATAGTAGCCAATATTTTTTTTATATGTATTGTCGGCGTGTGATGCTTACAGCACACCCATAATACAAGCGATACAGTGCCACGGGGAAGACACACATTGATATTTTTCTGACAACCAAGCCACGATTATACGGATTTAAATGGCAAAAAATATATGAGCTCGTGTGTTAGATTGTCTAAGAATTTCCAGCTACAACTCAACATGTTGTATTCATTATGAGTAATGCAAACAAGTCTACGGTACCACAGGACATTTGATCTGTTTGTAGCCACTCAAAATAGTCTGATATTGTTAGGTTTGCTCTGTTTTGGGTAAAGAATTGTTACGGGAGTTAGACATAATGATTACAGTAAGTTGAGTTGTAGATTCGTATTGGTCCTATGTATACACACAGATAGTTGATTGTTCGTTGTTTTTCTAGTCTGTGACTTTGTCATCTATTTATACAGTTATTCTTTTACGCCGTTTACCACACATTAGGATGGTAGAACGGTATTGGGATCACTCGTGATATCGTTACGGCCTCTCTGCATAACATGCATAGAGTACTGTTCCAACAGATATAAATTAAAAGTTACATAATGTAAAAAAAATCATAAATATCTAGACAGTATTTTTGCTTATGTATCAAATCTTTCTGAATATAAATCATAGTTCTTTGAGATCCCATACGTTTTACTGGAAGATTCATTAATGTTCACACAAACTAAATATACGAGCTTGTGACAGATCATCGTAGTTCAATTTCGGTGGTTTTCTCTCATCCATCAACTCTGCACGGATCGTTTCAGCATCCGCGAAGTCAATCTGATGCTTCGCATTCTTCCACTCATTACACATTCCAGGAATTTTGTCAATGTCATCTCTGTTCCACCATTCTTTTTGTTGTGGTGGAACCTGTGCCGTTGACAATGCTGGTTTATTATATGGATCAACAATAAAGAAGCACAAAATTTTTCTATGGCCTGGCTTGGTTTTATCCTTTAATTCAAATGCATCAACATGATGTTGAAAAATATTAGGGAAAATAATCATATTATTATCATCAACATGAACACCAGTGAGGAACTTACTCATTAGATCCCCATCTTTAATGCCATACAATTTCTGCAAGAACCAAGAGTCTCCTTGCTCATACATTGGATCTTCATACATTGCCTTGAATGACAACACAGAGTCCTGGATATTCTCTACGTCATAATAATAAATTACTGTAGCGACAATATCCTCATTAATTGTCCCTTCAATATGCCATGAGCCTCCTGGGTATTTTGGATTTTCAGGGGACAATTCAATGTTGGCGAGTTTAACAATAACTTTGAGATCTGAGTGATCTGTCAAGCTGAAGTTGTTGGTCTCAGCGGGCTCCTTGTATTCAAATTTTAACCCACTATAATAATCGTCACGCCGGTTTTCAAGCTCTACTTGTTCTTCATACAATTCATCAAGCTGTTTGGATAGCTTTTCGTCCTTCAAGTTGGCCTTTTTATACTCTTTAAAAACAGCATCTTCTTTATCCTTTATCTCTTTCATCTTTGTACAGTACTCTAGAGTATAAATATCAGTGAGATCGGTGATTCGGTAAACAGTTTGGGACAATGATCTGCGCAAGCAAAAGTTCAAAGCAGGGACTGCTGCATTAAAAACATCTTCAATAAGAGGATACAATGATGCATGTTCCACTGGATGGAGATTATTAATATACAGCTTGATCTTGAAGATGCCATCAATATTCAGAAAAACACTAGGTAGCCATTGGTACTTTTCTGAAATACCCCAGTAAATGCCCTCCTTTATTACAATGTTCTCCTTTGAATACTCAACAGTTTTAAGTGTCCCATCAATCACAGCTTCAGTTTTACCATACACCACTGGATATAAAGACGGATGAACCAAGTCAATCACTTGCTTATCACTACCTGGATGATAGTCTATTTTATCACCAAAACTTCTCTTAAGTTTAATACTCTCTTCTTTCAACTTCTTTTGCAATTCAGCGTTAATAATTGACTCGGAACTTATAATTTTATCATCACCAGCGATCTTGAACCCCCGCATATCAGGATCTGCTTCTAATTTTTCATACCATTCTAATTCAGCAAATACAAAATCAATGATACAATCAGCGTCAGACTGAACAAAATCTTTGAGCTGCTCGGAAATTTCAGATCTCCACTTTTTAGTGATTGTCTCATCTTTATACTTTCGCTTCCATTCAGGTTTACGCCTGATCAGGTCTGAGATTTCAATGATCTTCCATTCAGCTAGTGGTCGTGCTCTTGACCACTCAAACTCTGTGTAAGCGGACCACCATGAATGAGGGAACTTCCCATTATATTCTTTTTGATACATGATTTTTAATAGGGGTCCAGTTAAGTTTCAGATTTTATATATATATATATAGTCCGGGTAGTAATATTTTCCCGCACAGCCGTTCCGTCAAATCGAAGCGATCACGTGTATATACATAGACTTAAAATTTTAAAGGACCCCATCCAGTATAAATCATAATAATAATTTTTTTTTCTTAATTCTGAATGAACAGATCTGCATCATTTATTTACTATTCTCCTGCGCCACGCGTGCGCCACTCCTGCGCCGCCATATGTTATGCGTATCGTGCGATTGTGTATGAAAATAATTGATCTAAGGAGTCATTAATAACTTGTTATCTAAGAGAATCTGTGGCGTGCGCTAGTAGTCATTGCGTGGGTATTGGCCCTGGAAAAATGTACGGGGTTCATTAGCGAATATCAGATTGCACTAGCCCTGTAAAGTCATAATTCGGGATTATGCATGAACAGATAAGGTTCTCGGGGTTGAGTATAAAAAGGCAGGAATATTTGCTAATTAACCCAACAACAAACAAACAAACAAACAACAATTTTAAAATGAAAGACATTACAGTCGAAGAGGCAAACGGTCCTTTATCCGAAGAAATCTGGTTCCATTTTTCCAGTTGATGACATGCAGTTACGACTCTTATATAATTAATTTACGCCTTTTATGAGATTTTGTAGTTCCCGAGTACCAATTTAACACAAATCCGATATTGCTAATATTTTTACTTCAATCATGTATGGTTCAGAAGGTTTGCAAAAGAATTTGATTGTTGATGATCGTTTGGGACATCTAATCAAAAATCTACGGTTAAATTAATTCACTTATTAGTCATTTTCAAGATTATTACTTAGATACTGATATTTTTGCTATTCATTTAATTTTATTGCTTAAGATCCCTCTTATCTTCCACTGCTGTTCGATAGGATTTATCAATTATCAGCTTTTCATGATATTCTGGCTTCTCAGTTATATTAGGTCTCTCCCGTTGTGATTCATTGTCCAGGTTTACACTATCACGATCAATTCCGCTCTGCACATCCTCCTCTATCGATTCACTGTCTGAAATATTCTCATACTCATTCTTTGGCAGAAACCACCGAGATATTTTCTTGATAGCAGAAGGTAAGGTAAGCCCTATGATTATAGGCTGTATCGCCGCCACAGCTACCATCATTTGAAATGCCCCATTCTTCCAAGTTGCTTTCAACACGCTAGCTTCATTAATGGCATCTGCTGCTGGCAAACAGTACTTTTTAATCAATGCCAACAGCGCTATATTCAATGGGAAACTTGAAAAGACTAAAACCAATGCTAAAGGTGAATACATTGAACCGAAAGCGGCAACCCCTGCCAATGCAAATGCTCCAGTAGACTATTTAAACATTTTAGACCCTTTACTAACATCGGCATAGCCAACGGGAATACTTAATGAATCACTGTAATCAAAAGAATATCTATCAGTTTTACAAGTATATTGGCCCAAACTCCTTAAAGCAGTATCTGGTAAAATTAAACGTAAAGTGTTCCAGTCTGCATAGTCCACCATGTCACTCCAATTTGAGTAAAGCAGTAATATTTCTAATTTAGATAGGTTAGTCTTTGCTGCTAAATAATCCTTGTTGAGTCTTCTATATGCTTGGTTAACATATTCGGAATCACTAGAAGAATATCCAAAACAGTTCAGGAATCCATTACCAACACATCCATCTGTATGTCCGCCCATCAGCCTTATCTCAGAACTAGTAGAGTAGCATCTGAACCCAGTTAAACCCATTGCCATATAATCATGAACATTAAAAACGTTGGCAATCTTAAAGTCATCGCTTACAGGGCCAAGATTCTCAAGCTTGGCCTTAACATTATCAAGGCATTGCTGAGCCTTGGTGACATTACCTGGCGTAGCAACAGTTGGAGTGGCATATATTCCTATAGTTGTAGTGGCAGCAGGATCTGCTGGAAGGATCTTCACTCCTCCAATTAAATCATCAAGTGTCACATTAGTAGTATCAATCAATAAATTACTGGTAGTAGTCAGTAAAAGCGCCGGTGATGTACCATACAGAGCAATGCCAAGTAGAATAGTGGTAAGAATATGGAGCAGCACCAGTAATATCCGCAAAGGCCACTCAAGAATACCAAACATTATTCGTTTAACTTACTATTTAAGTAAAAAAAAGTTAACCATTTATATACCATAATGCTTGAGACAGGGTCGTGGAACAAACAAACGCTAAATTTTTTGTTGACCAAATATAGTAACCATGCCTGTGATTGAAATGTATTCAGTCGTTCAATGTATGCATGCACCTTAAATGGGACAACTACACAGCATTACAGTGGATTTAGAATAGCCAATTCAATTCAATAAAAGAAAAAAAAAATTATAAACGATATTTAAAGTAAGGGTTTTTATCACCCATTTCAGCTAACTGCTTACCTGAGAAGTGTTTATATTTACCTTCAGCAATTTCTCTTTCACGTTTCTTATTTGTATAATAATAAGAAGTGGCTAACACACAAGTAGAGATAAGTCCCATACCAATGAACCCCATACAAATAGCATGTCCTAAAATGAAATGAGGACCATCCTTGGCACGATAAAAGTTAGAGCCCATAGCACCACCAAAATTACCGAGACCAATTTGAAGAGCCATTCCAACAGCTCTCTTATAATCACCCGCAAGATTGTTAGATAACCAACTAATAATAGTTGGGAAAGCAGCATAAACTGCCGACACTAAAATGAAAATGCCTGCATAAATAGCACCAGGTTTCGTCTCGGGGTCACAACCAATAGCCACCGCTAATCCCACCATAACACCAAGAAGGCATCCAATGACAAATGGGGAACGTTTACCAGCTCTGTCACAAAAGTATGCAACCACCACTGAAACAATACTGGCACATACATATACTGGTACTGATAACAACTGTGCCCTAGTGGAGGTATATCCAAGATTGACGATAATAGTTGGTAAAAAGAGAGCAAGACCATAAGTTGGAGCGACAATAGCATAATAAATCAACACATGAACATAAATTTGCCAATCTTTAATCGCTTGAAAGAAATATTTCTTACCCTTTTCTTGAACTTCAGCTTCAAAGAAACTTGAGTTATGATCTTCTAATTCTGCAAGAGTATCAGTATTATTATCATGGCCAACACGGTAAAGAACAAATTGACGCTCTTCCTCGGTTAAGAATCCGGCAGTATCTGGATAATCATAAATAAGGAAATATGACAATAAAGCTACTACAACAGTTAATAAACCTTCAAGAATAAAAATCCATCTCCATCCTTCATAACCACCAACACCGTCCATTTTACTAATAGCAGCTGCCAAAAGTCCAGAAAACGCACCGGCAATACTAGCTGCAGAATAGAAAAGTGAGACTCTAAGCTGATATTCATGACGACAGTAAAAAGTAGTTAAAATATAAGTAACACCAGGGAAAAGACCTGATTCTGTAACTCCTAAAAAAAATCTTGCCCAAAATAATCCCATGTAGTTTTGCACAGTACCCATCAAGGTCATGACAATCCCCCAAGCTACCATAATTGAAGGAATGTAAATGGATGGCCTACTATATTTAAGAAGCATATTTGATGGAACTTCAAGAGACGAATAAGTGATGAAAAAAATTGTCAAACAAACATTATATTGATTTCCATGTAAATTTAAATCCTCTGCAAGTCCTTCAATCTTTGCATTACCAACATTACCTCGATCTAAATAAGCTAAAAGATAGAGTACTGAAACTAAAGGCAATACATGCATATCAATTTTTCGAAGAACTTTCTTCTCATCAACGTTCGGGAACTTTTCTTGTGGACTAAGTCTTGTTGATCTAGTTGATCTTTTGTCATTAATCTCTGTTGAATAAGTTTCCAGCTTTGAATCATCAGCTAGCTTATTATCAATTAATGTATCATGAGCTTTAACGATAAAATCTTCTTCATCTTTAGTTGGAGGAATACCTGACATAATTGTTTCTATTAAAAGCTAAAATAAAAGAAAAATTCTCAGCTATCTTAGGACATTTATATATATATAGAGAGAGTATTTATTTGCAATGTTAAAACAAATTATTGTGTGGGGTAAAGTGTAGGAAAAAAAGGGCAAGGACCCCACAATTGTGATCCATTAGTATGGCTATTAATATTTGACCCTCATAGTTTGACGTATTAAGCAACTAATATTTTGCCATATTTTAACCCTTCTAACCGATGAGATATGGATAGTGGACCGTAATCCTTATCGAAACCCCCCATCTCACCAAAACTAACCCCACTTATTTCACCCGCCTAGAAAATCGCTTAGATAAAATGTCTAAACAAGACCCGCCCAGAAAAACTCCCCTCTATACGTTTCTATATTAAATTGACACATCCATATTGCTACAAACGTACCTTGTTCGCCGTGCGTAATATCACCGCTCTCACAAAACTTCCCCTCAACTTTTCCCGCCAGATTGGTATATTCCTCATGTCTCTGAAAAACACAAAGGCCAGGCCTTTCTGACAAATCGCGGAAAAATCTCCGTTACTAAGCTCCGCAGTCATGGTACTCTGGGCGCCAAAATCTTAGCAAAAACATATTTTTACCCAGCAGGTCTCAAGTATCAGGGCCACTGACCATTAAACCCGAGCCAGGATAATGCTGCTGACAATTGAAACCTAACCATACCCGATTAAGGATAATAACTCCGTGGTTGCATGAGATCCAACATGGAGTTCTAACAAGTATATAAACCTCAAATGTCCTTACCATTTGATTAGAAATATTAAATTAATATCACTTATAATGCTCACTTGGTTAATCACTGGTACTAGTTCCGGACTCGGAAAAGAATTCTCTAAAGCTGCTCTTGAGAAGGGTGACAAAGTTATCGCTACTGCTCGTAAACTTGCTGATATTGAAGATTTGAAATCTCTTGGTGCTGTTACTTATGCTCTTGATGTTACTGATAGTCAAGATTCTTTGAGTAAATTGATTTCTGAAATCATTGAAAAGAATGGTACTCCAGATGTTTTAGTTAATAATGCTGGTTTCACTGAACTTGGATCAATTGAAGAGGCTCCAATGGAAAACATCCAAAAGATTTTTGACATTGATGTCTTTGGACCAATTAAGGTTGCTAGAGCTGTTTTACCATATTTACGTAAGCAAAAGGCTGGTTTAATCATCAACATTACTAGTAGTGCTAAATGGTTGAACATGGAGTACAATGGTTTCTATGGTGCTGCTAAGGCTGCTATGTCTTACCTTAGTGTTAACCTTGACATGGAAGTTGAGGCCTTAGGAATCCATTCTGTTGCTATTGAACCAGGTCCAAATATGACCAAGATGATGGCCAAAGCTTCTGTTGGTTTCCCAGCTGGTCATGAAGATTACGAAGTAGTTAGAAAAGCTACCGACGCTAAGATGGCTGCTTTTGGTGGTATGAAGTTCGGTGACTCAGTTAAACTTGCTAAGCTTGTTGTCCAAATGGGTCACAAAGAAGGTCCATTTGAAAAAGAGTTGCCAAAGACTCTTATTACTGGTGCCGCTGTTTCCAACTTTGCCCATGGTGTTGCTCAACAAACCGTTGCTGATTTGGATAAATGGATGAGCGTTTCCTGTTCTGTTGATCTCGATTAATTTACATAATAGATGGATCTTTATCATTTCTTGTAATATACTTTTCTTTTAATTAGTGGATAGTACTTAAATAAAAACACTCCATTGGCCTGCATGTGGGCAATAGAATCCGGGCCTAGAATGCATAGAACCAAAACCATGGCTCCAGCAACATACCATAAATAGACATAACTCAATGATATTTCAACTCCATTGGGTAAGCTACTAAGAATTTTATTCCTGAATACTAATAATTTGTACAACGCACAAATGACAAATATTAATGGTGTAACCATAGCCATAAACCCAATTGGGAGTAATATTGCCAACAGCCCAGATATAACCGCAGGGATTAATGCTGCAACACCCAAGCCAGCTAATCGTCCCAACTTAGCATCTTTAGTATCACTATCAAAGAACTCTTTTGAATCATCATTACAGCCCAAACCTTCAAAACTGGAATAAGGAATTAATGATACGTTACGAGCTTGCTTAATCGATTCAAGGGAATGACTAAGCATAGAAATTTGACTTTCAGTAAGGTCAGTCTCTTTTTGTAAATATAACTCATTTATAGTGTAGGCTCCGGTACGGAAATGTGATTTAATGGGGGAATGACCTAAACATTGTAGAAACCCATTAACCGCACACAAATTCGTACCCGATACCGGAATCAATTCAAGCCCCATAGAATAACAACTAAACTTATTCACACCAAGCTCTAACTTATCATGAATATTGAATGCTCTATTGTATCTAAAAGTTGGCGATTTTTTACAGCTTACCAAGAGATCGCGCACCAGATCATCTTTTAAACTTAAAATATCGTCCAATCCCACCCCAGTGGTATCTACTGTAAGGAAATTATTTTTACCATAAACAAAGTTTATAAGCAACCCAATCAAAATTAGGTAACAACTGTATAATACCCCTGCCCTTCTTGAGATACTAAACATTGTTTTACGCACAGTTTTTTAAAAATTTAAAGAAAAATAGAAAACAAAAAAAAAAATCATTCACTATCAAAAGGGGTCACCTCGTGACTGAGATACTACTATTATCAACAACAATCAAAGAGATAATGAGTTAAACTCAATCAATATTTGATTCTTTATCTTTACGCACGGCTGATGCCATTTTGCAGATACCTTCTTCGAATGTTCCCCCACGATAAGGCAGAGCGGAACTGTAATCGCGGGGTCAGCGGTTTCGGGAGTAGCGCAGTTGTTTCCGGTTCACTTCTTGTATAAGCTGACGGTTATCTGCTTCCATTTAAAACTATGTGGGGTAAAAATGTGGAGGTGGTCACGTAAGTATACGGTAGGTGAGCTATTTTAAAAAACTTATATTATAAGACAAAAATCATTACAAAAAATTTAATTCATTTCATTTAACTTCTTCAGCGGCTTCTTCATTGACATTCTCCAAGTTTTTTACTTGGGTCTTTGCATCAATTTCAACACCACCTTTACCATCATGAGCATCATGAACAGTACCAACTTGTGAATGATCAGGAGCCAATCTTGCACCATGTCTTCCAATCAAGTACCATGGAAGTTGGAATAAATCCTCCATAGATTCTAAAGAACGACCAGCAAGTTCTGGTACAAAGAACCAATTGAAGAATAAACCAATAAGTAACACACCACAAAAGAAGTAAAAGGCACCAAAGTTATCCATAGATAACAACATCTTTGGTAAAGCTTTACTGTTACCATATTGATTAAGGAAATGGAAACACATAATTAAAGAAGTACCCAAGGAACGACTTTGTAATGGGAGCATCTCAGAGTTGATTAAATATTGAATAGCATTCCATCCAAATGTCCAAGCAACACCAGAAAGATAGATTGCTGCCAATGCTGCTTGAGAAGCTCTCTTTTGAGATGGGGTTGGGTCAAAGTCTTTGCCCTCTGCTTGAGGTACCACTTGTAAAAAGATGGCAACAAAAAGCAAAGTTAAAAATTGCAAAGTAATACCGGTATATAAAGAGCGTTTACGACCCAAGAAATCAATTAAGAAGAATGCAGAGATGTATGCGCTAACAAATTTGATGACACCAAGAACGGCAGTCATTTTCATAATATCAGCGGTACCCTTAATACCAATAATTCCAAGCAAAGTGGTGGAATAAACAGTGACAGCGTTAGCACCACTCCATTGACCCAAGATTTGAATGGCAAGAGCAATGCACATTCTGTATGCCACAGAAGGGACAAGGAAAAGTTCTTTCAAAGAGTCAAAGAATGAGGTTCCATTGGCAGCTTCTTTTTCAATAGCCAATTGTTCATTAATATCTGAGATTTCACTAAGAATGTATGGATGATCCACTGGTAAATGTCTTAATTTACTTAAATTCTTAATTGCTTGATCAACATTGTCAGTTTTAATCAACCATCTTGGGGATTCAATGGAGAATGCTATTGATAAGGCAAGAATGACACCTCCTAAAATGATTTTAACAGAGATTGGGATTCTCCATTGACGAGTACTCTCATCACTGATATGCAAAAGACAGCCATAGTTGGAAAAATATCCCAACATAATTCCAAAATAGACGGCACCGGCAAAAATGTTATTACAAAGACCTCTAATGGATTTTGGGGCGACTTCAGAAAGATAGACTGGTCCACAAACCACAGTTGGTCCAATACCAAGTAAACCTTCAAGTAAGCGACCAGCATAAAGTTGGCCAAGGGAGTGAGAAGTAATTTGAATAATAGCAGCAATAATCCAGAAACCACAACAGATTTGAAGAGTGCGAACTCTTCCAAATTTATCACAAACATATACAGCAAATAAAGCACCACCAACAGATCCTAATTGCACCATTGAAGTAATATTTGATTTAAGGTTTGCCAACTCATCTTTAGTCTTGGTCTTGTCAGCAAGTCCGAAATATTCTTTAAATGATGGTAAAGTTGTTGTTGATCCTGCATAACCTTCATCAAATCCTCTACCACAACCTAAAACTCCAAAGACAAGCACTGAAAGAAATAATGTTGTATTATAAATTTCTGGAGGAGAGTCATCGGTATTAAGCCATGGATATTTTGGAGACTTACGAGTAGCTGGAGCTGGAGTTGAAGAAAGCTGTGGTGATACATCGCTAGAGTCAACGAGTTGAGGCTTTTCGCCCTTTTCTTGATCACTCATTATTAATATTTGATGGTCAAAAAAAAAGTAAACCAGGTTCTCTTACCAGCATATTATATATGTTTCAATAATAATAGGAGGATATGTTCCCCGCTTTTTTGTGCTGTCTGCAGTGTGGGGGTATAGGCTGGCTTGCAGGCTTAATACAAGGACCGTCATTCCAAGTCTAGTCAACAAATTATAATCTTAACCCGGAAATCTCCGAATGACCCCACAATATTATAATAATAAACTACTGGAAAATTTATTTTTACACTATACTTGATGGCCTATTAGGTGGAATATAGCTAAAATTTACTTGGAAGTTCATCGGAGCATTTCGCACAGCTCACGCAGGATCGACCGTTTTAGGACGTGCTAAGGTATTATACTGGGCAACCGACCAAGAAAACCGCTTAATTCTATGCACAAGCACATGAGCCCGCATAATTTTTGGTACGAAACTCCGAAAAACAATTAATAGTAGGATTATTTGGTCATTCAGTTCGTCAAACTAGCCGACGAACATCAGTTGTTTGTTTAGTAATAAAAAAAAAATTTTTTTTTCCAGCTAAGTGATCCCAAAAATGAATGACGAGATAATAACTTAAATTTACAAATTTATTATGTGGTATGATTACTTGAAATGAGGAGAATCCAAGAAGTTGTATCTTGCATATTTGGCTTGGTGTGTGTTTATGATTGAAAACTGACACCATTACTATAAAGTTTGCTAAGTTTGTTTTTATTTATTTTTTTTTTCTCTGTTAAAGTTTTTTACTTTTTTTTTTACCCTTATACATTTTAACAGGAGTACATTAGTAAAGCTTTGATAGTTTCGGGCATTAGGTCACTGAACACCACTTAATTAAGTGAGGGGATGGTTTGAAAAAAATATTCCAGTAACCACTCCATGAGGTTATTACGTATTTTGTTTGAGAGACAATAGATCTTTACTTTTTGATATAAGACGTCGGATCCGTCTACGGTCTATAATTATTTTGGAGATCCATTTTCATAAATCACAAAGATCTTGAACTACTTCACCAAGACTTTATGTGTGTCCAATAATATTAGTTGACAATTTTATTACCAAATGGGATTTTAATTTACTTCTTAGTCATTCTTATAGCATAAAATCAAAAAGATTGTGACTTTCAACTTTCTAATTTGATTTGCAGATCTGCTAAATTGCCTGTTACATTTTTTTGTTTTTGTCCTCCTTTGGACTTGGCACTTAAAGGTATGGGTTCCAATCTAGAAGGTCCCCTCCCTAGATTTGATGTAAAAGAATTTAAAATGACAATAAAAGAGTGGGGTTATAGTAAATATATAGGCTCAACATTAACTGTGGTTTATTACGTTATGCGCGTGAACTATTTTTACTGAGATAAACTGCCCGATTGTCTCCGAGAATATTTTCGGAAGTGACAAATATTCTCGGAGAAGCACTCTTACACACTCAAATTCAATTGGATCGTCTATTAAGAAGAGAGGGGAAGAATGGGAAATGAAACAAAAAGAAAGCTAAAGAAAAGTTGAGAGAAGAAAAGTCTATAAGCTTGTTGGGGACGAAGTCTTTAACAGCCTTCTGTAGAGATATGTCAATGGGATGATTAAAATTAACATCATAACATCTAATGCAATTGTATAACCGTAACCTTTCAAGTATCTTGGAGCATCCACAGTTTTCCAAACAAATAATGGAACCCAAACACTAAAAGTATTTCCTAAAGTGTTCATGGTACTAATAGTTAAAGCTCTTTCTAATGAATTCTCAGAGCAGATAACGTTAGCCCAAGAATAAATGACGGCAGCGATACTATCAGCCGTACCAGATAAAAAGAATGCAAACATGATTCCACCTTTACCAATTTTCCAAACAGTTAACAAGATAGCGGCAACCATATTGAGAACCGCAACATATGAAATAATTACAGGGTATGAGTCTTGGAAACTATCAACGATAACACCATTAATAAGTGAGAATACAATTGTAACAGCAGGAATGACAGTGGTGATAGTATTAACTTGATAGTTAGAATAACCAGCACTTTCCAACCATAATGGGAGACCAGAATTGGAACTGATACCATCAGCTTGGGAGAAAAAGATGGCAAACACAACCAACATCCAGAATCTCCAACCTTTCAAGATTTGTACAATAGAATCGACACTGAACAGATCATTAGATTTACGACCTTCTTTAATCATTCTTAATCTACCAAGTTTCATTTCATCTTGAGTTAAGAATATAGAGTGACATTTTTCTGGTAATCCTGGTAAAGTGAAAACACCATAAGAAGAAATTGGAACAGTTATAATAAATGCCAAAACGTACAACCATTGCCAACCTTCTAATCCATGTAAACCATCTAAATGTTTATAAGCAGCGGCTTGAATATAACCAGCTGACATTGAACCAATTTGTGAAGCACAAAAGTATAAAGCTGAACGTTTAGTTAATTCATATTTGGTATACCAAGAACCTAAAATATATTGAACTGTTGGAAAAAAGAATGATCCAGTAAGACCAACACAGAATCTAATAGCATATAATTGATTATAGTTCTTTAAGAAACCATTACTTAAAGTAAAAGCAGCCCAAACAAGATCCATAAGTGGCATATATAAGTGAATTGGTAATTTAGTAGCGAGCATTGTTAACGGAATTTGACCAAAAATATAACCAGCCATATAACATGATGATTGATAAGTAAGTTGATTACCATACATTCCTAAAGCTTGCTTCATTCCAGAAACATAAGCATAAGAAACAGCACTTGAATCTAAAGTCTTAACAAAGGAACTTAAAAATAAATAAACAAGAATTAAGAAATCAAGTTTAGTAACAAGAACTTTTTCAGCTTGAGTATTAGATTTTGAAAACCATTGGTACCATCTCTGTGGAGTCTCAGGAGTATATAAGAATTTGACATCCTCTTCACTCAATTCGTTTTGTAAATCTTCTGGAATCTCAAAATCCTCATATACATCACCATACTCGTGAACGTCACCATCTGACTTCATCTTTTCTAAACTCATACTGATTATGGATGAAGAAACAAAGAAAAAAAAATTTTTATTGGAAATCAAAATTCTTTTATACTAGTAAATATCCACAGTACACAGTTCGAAAAAAGAGCCCGTTATGGACCTGCATACAATGCAGCTTAACTTCCCTATCTCTTATCACACACACACAAAACAAAAAAAAAGGGGGGGGTGATCAGAGATCAGCTCTCGAGGCTTTGAGCTTATCTTTAAAATATTACACTAAATCAATTTCTCATTGAAATCGCATTCCAACCTCAAAAAATGAGCCAAGATTCGCTCAACACTCACTTCTACGAACTCCGAGAATAACGGTTTAAACTTTATGCTGCGATAATGATACCACAACACGTGATGTTATCATTCCACGTGCATAATGGTATACCACTGTGGCGGGTATTCATTAGTAAATCCATCTGTGCACCACTGTGGCGGGTATTCATTAGTAAATCCATCTGTGCACCACTGTGGCGGGTTGTGTCTTAGTAATCCATGGGGACAGTATATAAGGGGAGGGTGAGAATAGCATAGTACCTGCAGGTCAAAAACATGTCGAATTTGAGTAGCACCAATCTTTTTAAGCCAACCACAGTTGGCAAAGTCCTGTTAGGACATCGTGTTGTTTTAGCACCACTTACTAGAAGACGTGGTACTAAAGATCATATTCCTACTGACATTATGCTTACTCATTACGATGACTTGTCACGTACTCCTGGTACTTTACTTATTACTGAAGCCACTTTTATTTCACCTGAAGCTGGTGGTGATTATTTTGTTCCTGGAATTTGGAGTAATAAACAACAAACTGCTTGGAAAAAAATTACTGATAAAATTCATGAAAATGATAGTGCCGTTTCCATTCAATTGTGGAATTTAGGCAGACAGGCAAGACCAGATGTTTTGAAAGAAGAAGGTATTAAATATAAAAGTTCTTCTGATATTAATCTTGATGATTCTAGTAAAGAAATTGCTGAAAAAGTTGATAATGAGTTGACTCCATTGACCATTGAAGAGATCAAGGCCCATATCCAAGCATATGTTGATGCCGCTGATGCCGCGATCAACAAAGCAGGATTTGACATTGTTGAAATTCATGGTGCTCATGGATATTTGATTGATCAATTCTTTCAAAGTAGTATTAATCATCGTACTGATGAATATGGAGGATCAATTGAGAACCGCTCAAGATTTTTCTTTGAAGTCTTGGACGCGGTCACCGCTAAAGTCGGTAGTGAGCGGGTTGCGTTCCGTATCAGTCCATGGGCAACATTTGGTGGACTGGCTGGTGCTCTTGGAGATCCACATCCATATGCTCAGTTTGGCTATATTTTCAGTGAAATTGAGAAGCGTCGCAAGAAGCATGATTTTGCATATTTAAGTGTGGTTGAACCTCGTGTTAGTGGTAACCTTAGTGTTGAAAAAGAATTGATCCAGGGAAATAATGATTGGATATATGATATTTACGGTGGTAAAATTATTCGTGCTGGTAATTATTATGATATTAGAGATCATGATGATTTCAAATCACTTATTCATGATGTTAATGCTAACGATAGAACATTAATTGCATTTGGTAGAATCACTACATCCAATCCTGATTTTGTGGAAAAGTTAAAGACTGGTAAAGCATTGATTCCTTATGAAAGAAAATACTTTTATAATCAAGACAATACTGGATACAACTCATATCCGGTTCCTAACCGTCCAGCATTAACAACTGAAGAACTTACCCGTGTAGGAGTACCATTAGCATAATTATTTGGTATTTAATATATGGCTTAATAATTATATGTAGGTGCATGCTGAAATATGCATACTGTCAAGGATCATAGATCTCAACTAGATTTATAATCAAGAAGTTTTGAATATCACCAAGCAAATGAATTCTTTAAATGGTTTGAATTATAATTGCATAATCACGTAAGCCAACTACTTGGAAAATAGGAGAAAGCTCCGCGTATTATAGACCTCATCTTAATTTATAATATTTGCCATTGATATTAATATTATTTACACTTTAATTATATTATTATTATGCCATCAGCTTTTAATTATCGGCACTTATGGCGGCTCGGGTTAGTATTTATTAGTTAATTGTTGTATATACCATTATGTCGGCTTTTAATTATCGGTGCTTATCTAATATGGACCCGAGCCGGGGCAAGTACCGATCGTAATCATTATTAAAACCGAACCGAGACTGGCTTTTGTTTGGCTTTTGCTTTTTCATTTTTCACGACGCACTAGAGCGCTCCTTACTAATAACTTTCCGACTGCCCGAAATCTGAGGGAGCAACTAATATATAAATAGGAGCTTTTTTTCATCTTATAATGATTAATTTATTAACTATCAAATGTCTTCTACTTTACAATCAAGCAACCTTTTCCATCCATATACCGTTGGTAATCTCAAATTGAGTCATCGTGGAGTTGTAGCTCCGCTTACCAGATGCAGAGCTACTGCTGAACATGTCCCTACTGATCTTATGCTCACTCATTATGATGATATGTCAAAGACCAAAGGATCTTTAGTTATTACTGAAGCTACTGTTATGGCACCTCAAGCTGGTGGTCTCCCATTTGTTCCAGGTCTTTGGAATAATACTCAATTAAATGCATGGAAGAAAATTACTGATAAAGTTCATGCTAATGGTAGTTAAATCTCTGCTCAATTATGGAATCTTGGTAGACAAGCTGTTCCACAAATTCTTAACGCTGAAGGTCAAAAATATAAGAGTGCTTCTAATATTTATATTGATGAACAGACCAAAAAGACTGCTGAAGAAATTGGAAATCCATTAACTGGACTTACCGTTGAGGAGATCAAAGATTATGTTAAATTGTACGCTGATGTCGCTGAAAATACAATTAAGAAGGGTGGGTTTGATATTGTGGAGATTCATTCTGCTCAAGGTTATATTTTTGATCAATTTTTCCAAAGTATTAGTAACAATCGTACTGATGAATACGGTGGATCTATTGAGAATCGTGCTAGATTCTTCTTTGAAGTACTTGATTCTATTACTGAAAGAATCGGTGGTGAACGTGTCGCTTTCCGTCTTTCTCCTTGGGGAACTTATGGTGGAATGGGTGGTGCTGATGATGATATTCATCCAATTGCCCAATTCGGATACATTGTTAGTGAACTTGAGAAACGTCGCAAGAAGTATAACTATGCTTATTTTGTTGGATTGAGTACATACTGAGCATTGTATGACGATAGAATGTGAGTGTATGACCTTGAATCCAATTAAGTAACCAAAAACAGAAATGATCTACAAGTCCTGATTTACATACCCTTATCTTACACTGAAGATATTCCATATATAAATGGAAGGAGGTCTTCATAGTAAAAGAGGAGAAAAAAGGGGGAATACATAGAGATACATAGGATATATAACTTTAATCCAGAACCACCCGCAAGCGCTGCCCAAGACTATTAGTAATGCCGTCGAACAACCTCACTAATGATCAACATATTGATCTTACCACCACTCTGGGTGTTGCTGATACAAGGGTTAATCCTTCATCTCAACATATTTGAGTATTGCTGAACCTCGTGTTGATGGTAATATCACTGCAGATGAGATAATTGGTTCTAACTCTTGGATATTTGATATTTATAAAGGTAAAATTATTCGTGCTGGAGGTTACTATGATTTTAGAAAACCAGATGACTATAGTGCGATCATTAATGATGTTAATGCAAATGATCGGACTCTATTGGCATTTGGTAGAGTCAGTACTTCTAACCCAGACTTTATTGAAAAATTTAGAGCTGGTAAACCTTTGGTTAAATATATCAGAGATTACTTTTATACCAATGATAATTTAGGGTACAACACTTTCCCAGTTCCTAATAGACCTGATGTTGCAGAACTGGATAAAACCAAAGTTGGTATTGCTTTAGCTTAATGAGTATATTATTATTATATATTAAAGAGCTTTAAAATGAGTATAATATTATTATTTTATATTTTAAGAGCTTTAAATGAGTATGCTATTATTCTATATTGAAGTGTAGATCCATGCCAGGGTTACCGGTATACCGAGCTCGAGACGATAATTCGTAAAAGCATTGATCTACGGTGGTGCAGACTAGTTCATGGCGTATGCGTCTGCTTACGTAGTAATTCAGGTATTGATGGAATTTGTTCGCTGGTTTGTTTGTTGGTTTGTTGTGTCTCAGCCTTTCGATATATTGCATATCTTAGCAGCGCAATAGGGGTTAAAATACAATATTACAATTTTGAGGGGGGCTAGTGAGATTTGTCTATTAGTGTGTGTCGAAGATTTTGGTGACGAATGTGTACTGACAAAACGCACCTAGTTTAACTTTAGCCCTAATGCAGCCCTAAGAGCACTAGTGGGTTAGTCCCCCTATGTCTGGATTAGTATATTAAATTAAGTAATCAACATGAGACTAGGCACATACAAATTAGTTAAATTTAGGTCTATTGTTAATGCTAAATAAATATATCAAAAATAATATTCATTAACAGTATTTATGTGTGGTCAACTAGAATAACTGCGACAACACCAAGGACAATGTTCTGCATTGAGTGGATAAACTTTGAATACTAAACATCTCGACAATACAGCATGCATCGCTGTGCAGTCGACTGATTACCATTTCGGGGCCCCCAAGCACATTATCCGAGAAAGGTAGAACGTAAGTATATATACTAAGATAAGACACGAGTTTTTAAAAGATTGAAAAAAAAATTATCAATAGTTATGGATCCGACTCATAGTCTTGGTCAAAGTCACCTTCTTGATGGTAATGTTAATGGTTCAAAAGAGTTTGAATTAACTAAAAGTGAACAAAGAGCTAATCTTCAATTTGAGGTCTCAAATATTACTAGAAATAATGATCTCTATTTGAGTGAAGAATCAAAAGATGTAAAAGTTCAATCAATGGCTGATGAGCTTGGTATTGATCAAGCTAAATTAATGCGCAAGATTGATCTTTCTGTTCTTTTACCATTTATATTTGTTTATTTCATTGCCAATATTAATAGAGCTCATTTTGGATTATTAGCGTTAAACGGAATAACTTCCTCATTAAATATCAACCAGACTGAATACTTTGCAGCGGTTTCAGCGTTTTTTGCACCATATGTGTTTTTCCAATCATTTTCAAACTTAATCTTAAAATCCGTTAGACCACATTTCTGGATTAGTGCATCGGTGTTATGTTACGGGGCAATTGTATTAGGAACTGCATTCGTTAAGAACTATGCATCATTTGTGGTCTGTGAAGTATTACACGGTATCTTCCAAGCCGGAGTTGACTCTGGGGTAATCTACTTGGTCACTGCTTATTATACCCCAAGAGAATCACAAAAGAGACTTTCTCTTATATTCTCTACTGGTGCTCTTGGTGTATTTTTCAATAATATCGTCACTTATGGTTTAAGAGTAAATTATGCTGACCCTAGTCGTCCATACTGGAGTTGGTTATTAATTATTGAAGCAGTTATTACTCTTGTATCTGTCGCTCCAATGTTCTTTTTCGTTCCTGATTTCCCTGAAGGTAATCGTTTTCTTAGTGATCAAGAAACTTTATTTATTGTTAAAAAACTTGAAACCTATGTTGGTAAATCTGGTTATAGTCTTAAATTCACTACTAAGGATGTCTTTAAACAATTAATTGATCCAATGATTATTCTTGGTCCTATTGGCTGTTTATTCAGTGGTGGTATTATTTATTCTCTTGCTATGGTGGAAATTTTGGCCTTTGGTACTTTCCTTGGTCCTCCAGGTATCTTAAAGGGTAGTTGGCCATGGCTTGTTGCCTTCTTTGCATGTATTGTCTTTGGACTTATCCTGCATTATTTAAATCATCGTTTCTTGGTTATAATGGTTGGTTATTTATTAACAATCTTTGGTACATCTGTCCTTAGATTTTACTTAAATTTAAATCCAAGTAATGCTTTACGTTATAGTTCTGACTTTGCCATTATCTTTGGTACTTATGCAGCTTTCCCAATTTGGATTGGATGGTGTGCCTTTAATGTTAATGGTCATTTACGGAAAAGTATTATTACATCTTTAATGATTTCATGTTTTGATATGGGTGGTATCTATGGTATGTGGGGTATGTATAATAACGATATGTTTTATAGAAAAGCTAGTAGTGAAGCATTTGCATTCTCTATCATCAGTACAGCAGTGGCTATTATCTATTTAGGAGTCATTTATCTTCAAAATAAAAAGAAGAGAACTGCATTATATAAAGCTGACTTTGACAGATTGTCTGAGAAAGAAAAGATTCTTTCAGGTGATCAAGACCCTAACTTTGATTACATTTATTAGATTCTTCTCATTTTCTTTTTTTTTGTTTTTTTGTTATTCTTTTGGTTACCTATATTTTTTTTCTTCTTTTCTATATCTACAAGTTGGCGAATTTCTCATTATAAAATAGACATATAAAAAAATTATTTAAACTAGTAGACATATCTGAAATCACGGTTTTCCTTATCAGTTAAATCCTCAAAAGTATGACGGGTGGTTCTTTCATTTGGATCAGAGATACCTTGTTCCTTATCACGTTTGTTATTTTCCCATTTACAGTATAATGCAAACAAAATCAACATCAAACACTCCATAAAGTTGGAAAAGAACATGGCTCCTGAAGCAAGTGGGTAACCATCTTTAGCCTGTTCTGACTTGGCCATGAATGGACCAACAATGTTACCAATACAGTACCCTAAGAACATGGTAGCATTGAACACAATTTTTTTGGTATGACCTGCAATGTTGGAAGTACTCAATGAAAGAATCAATACGAATGACGCATTGTAAGCACCAGTTAAATAATAACAAATAAGCTTACCAACGGTCTTGTCTTGATCGATAAAATATAATCCGAAACTTCCCACAATATTTGGAACAATGAAAAGTACGGCAAATACTGCTCTCAAGTTTCTTTTAAGCTTAACAATAAAGTAATCATTCAAGTAGACGCATATTAAGATACAAACTGCGATAAATGCACCATATGGGATTTGTAAAGCAGTGGTTGCCAAACGGCTGTAACCAAGACCACTAATAATCAAAGTACCAAAGTTACTGACCACACCATTTGGAACATTAGAAAACAAACAACTAAAGGCCAAAAAATATAATTTAGGATCTAACAAAGCTTCACGGAATTGATACCATTTGAATACCTTAGTTTCAATACCAGTTTGATTACCACGCAACTTATGAATAATAATCTTTTTCTCGTGAGTATTCAAGTACTTTGTTCTAACAGGGCTATCAGGCATAAGCAAACATATAGTAATACCCCAAGCAGCACATAAAGCACCAATAACAAGGAATTCATATCTCCAAGCACCGGTATCATTTCTACTTAAATGTCCTTTAATTTGACCAATACCATAACCTAATAAACCACCACAAGAAATACCAATACCATTAAAAGTATACCAAATACCAATTTTAATTGGTTGCTCTCTTCTAGTGTACCACATTGAAGTAATTAACATATAAGCAGGATCAGCTACAGATTCAAAGGCTCCTCCTAAGAATCTGCACGCTAATAAAGCACCATATGAGTTACACGCAGCTTGACACATAAGAAGAACACCCCACATTAAAATATTAAAACCAAGAAATTTACCAACAGGTAATCTAATCAAGAAATAATTATTTGGTAAAGAACAAGCAAAATAACCAAAATAGAACATTGCACTTAACCAACTATATCTTGAACCAGTTAATTCTAAATCTTCTTTAATACCAAAAATAGCAGCATATGAAAGGGTTGTTTTATCAATATAAAAAAAGATATAACAAATTCCAATTAATGGTAAAATAATCCAATCAATTCTTCTTGTAATTTTATGAAGTTCTTCTGGACTATATTCAATATTATTATCATCATATTTAGCAGCTTCATCAACTTTAACACCATTAACAAATACTGTTTCATTCTTCTCTAAAAGAGATGGCTCATTTGAGGCATGCTCAACATTTTGAGCAACTTCTTTTTCTAAATCTCCCATATTTTTTTTTATTTTGAGTGTTGTTTTAATAATTGATAATTTGGAAATATAGGTACAATTTATACCAAATTCTTAATGACGCACATAGTTAGATCTAAAGCGGGGGTTAAATGTTCTTAAGGGAGGGGTCCGAGGGGCCTATTCCATTGAATGGTCCCCAATTTCGCATAAACGACTTTTTTTTTTTTTTCATTCATTCACTATCCACTATATTGGGTACCCCTGTCAAAAACTCATTATAGGTTACCTGCATCAATGAGGAATATTGTCTTCTTTGAGAAAAAATGGCATCTACATAACTATATCTAATAAATTAATTATATATTTTAATAGATAAATTAATCAATAAATTAATAAACATAAAAAAAAAAAAAGTATATAAAACCTTTTTTCTTGTTCCGGGGGCCCAACTTCTTGTTTTTGGAGGGGTAGTCTTGGCCAATATTAATGAACTTCAAACTCAGCCGTTCAAACTGATCTTACGCATGTTGAGAGAAAATTGAATAATTAAATGCTGCGGGGACTGCATTTCATAGAACATAAAACTCTACTAACAAAAAACAAAAACAAGATAAAACCACTAAATAATACCTTAATTAGTTGCTCCTTATTTCCTAAAAAAAAACTACTCGCTATGCTATTTACGGACTTGTGGGTAAATTCGCTTCTATTACTGCAGCGAGGGCCCGCCTACCCGCCAAACATGGTCATTGTCTCTTAATAAAACTCAAACGTTTCCGCCATTACATCCGACAATTCTTTGTATCATAATAAAAAGTCTTGGTATGTGGGGTCAGCTAAGCTCATATCGCAAGCAACCTCTCTAATCCTAAACTCTGCTACCTGGGCCACTGTTTGCTCGGCACCCCCACATCCCCACCATCCCACCGCCCGGGCACCTAACGCGCCAGCGCCCACAACCATACGCTCCCGTGACACACCACCTGACCCGCGGTCACCCTCCGGACCGGAAATTGACTCACAGATTTACCCGGCCTGCGCGTCTACATTGTTTTTTTTTTTTTTTTTCAAAATTTGCTTTTTGGGTCAAATAATCGCCACTGTGTCGGTACACTATTTATAACCGGTGCGTCCCGCCAGCTTTGCGCGCAACGAGTTCTTTCTTTTTCGCAGCTTTTTTGTGAAAAAAAAAAAACAATAGAGACAGGCCCTTGCAACACCTATCGAAAAATTTCAACCATATCTTTTTTAGACGGGGGGAAAGAAAGTGCGTGAAATAATTTAATTTAATTGGATAATCTTTTTGAATTAATTTATTTTTTTTTTATTTTTTTTTTAAAGAAAGATAAATTAAAAGCAGTTTATTATTAAATTGTTTTATTATTATTATTTTTAATTTAATTGTTGGGGGGAATTGATCAAGGGGATTGATTATCGTGAAGATTAACGCGTCAAACAGGGTGAATACGCGTCCATATTAATATAATGTCAGTTGAGCAAGCACCTACAGTGATACTGACAACGGTACCAGAAGTTGATGGTTCAGTAATTAAACCAGAAATACTGGCCGTTGTTGATAGTAAACCAGAAACTGTTGAAGCGGCAGCGGCGGCGACGTCAGAGGAAAAGAGTGATGAAGTATCACTGGAACAACAACCAGCAAAATCTGAGGAGAAACAAGATGAACAACAACAAAACGAACAACAAAAGTCTGTGGAGCAGCCGGTTTCTGATTTACCAAAGACTACCGAGATTGTATATACTGCTGAAGGAGTTGTAGATACTTCACGTATGATACCTGCTCCTAAACCAGATTTAAAAATTGAAGAAAATGTTGAAGGTGCGTTACCAAATCACCAAAAACAATATTTATTAAAATCTCTTAAATCTATAAAAAGATTAAAAGATTCTGTACCATTTTTACTGCCAGTTGATATTGAAAAATTACAAATTCCATTTTATTATAATTTTATCCCACGTCCAATGGATCTTTCAACTGTTGAACGGAAATTAAATTTAAATGGTTACAAAGATCCAGAAGATGTTCATGAAGATTTTAATTTAATGATTAATAATTGTATTAAATTTAATGGTGATAAGTCATCAATTGCAAGAATGGGATTGAATATTCAAGCTAGTTTTGAGAAGTTGCTTCTAAATGCTCCACAAAGGGACGCCACCGCAAATGTGAGTGATGTTAATGGCCGTAACAAGCGCAAAACTGGCGCGAGCCCAGCGACTACTGGTAATGCGGTTAGTAATGGTGTACCAAAGATTCGTCGCGACACCAATTCTGGAAGACCAAAAAGAGAGATCCATCCTCCAAAGCCAAAGGATATGCCATATGATATACGACCACGCAACAAGAAGCTTCTCACTGATTTGAGATTTGCCACCCAAGCTGTGAAGGAACTTACTTCAAAGAAGCATGAGACTTATAATTATCCATTCCTTGAACCTGTTGATCCTGTTGCCTTGGACTGCCCAACTTATTTTGATATTGTCAAGGAGCCAATGGATTTACTGACCATTCAGAACAAGTTACAAAACAACTTATACAATGCTTTAGAGGAGTTTTATCATGATGTTAAATTAGTGTTTAAGAATTGTTATGCTTTCAATCCAGAAGGCACACCAGTGAACTTGATGGGACATAGATTGGAGGCAGTGTTTGAGAAGAAATGGCTTGAGCGTCCAGTACACGAGCCAAGTCCTCCTCCAGGATTAGGTAAAGAAGAAGAGTATGAATATGAAGAGGATGATGATGAGTACGATGATGACTATGAAGTTGAAATTCAGCAGTCTATTATGAGTAACCAGGCTATTCAATTTTTGGAGGCTCAAATTGAGCGCATGAAGAAAGATTTGGAGAAAATGAAGAAAGAAGAGTATGAGAAGGCAAAGAAGAGAGCTCTCAAGCATCGTAAAAAGAAGAGCGGCAAGTCTAAAAAGGCCGTGGTTCGTAAGCGTAAACTTTCCAAGAGTGTTGTTCCAGGTGACGGTGATGACGAACCTATTGAACTTACTTTTGACATGAAGAAAGAGCTTAGTGAAAAGATTGGTGATCTTAATGAAAAGAGATTACAGCATGTTATGAAAATTATTAATGAGTCTGTACCAGACTTGCAAAAAGATGGCGAAGATGAAATTGAGCTTGATATGGATATGCTTGATGATGAGACTTTATTGAAGTTATACAATTATGTTGTTGCCAAGAATCTGAACTCTATGGGGTTAAAGAAGGCTAAACTTAACGGTAAAAAGAAGAAGGTAAAGAAGGCTAGTGATCGTGATATGCAAATCGATATTTTAAAACAACGGTTAGAGGAATACGATAAGGGTAACGCATATGGCCAAAATAATATGAGTAGTGATGATGAAGATGAGGAGGATGACGAAAGTGAGAGCTCTGAGGAAGAATGAGAAATTGTGTGAAATCTTTTCTTAGTACTAGTACATAAATATCCCTTTTAAGGAACTATAAATGTATATTACAAATTATTACAAAAAAAATTGTAGCTTACAAGTAAACATAAATGCCATTATTGTACATTATAAGGTCCCTTTAATTGCACTGGCCGCCTCTTACCATTTCTCGAATTCATCACTATTAAGATCTAAATCAATTTCCTTTAATTTGACACTCCAATCGATCTCGAAATCAAAGAATTTGAAAATGTTATCTTGTGGATTACTAGAACGATCAGCAGGCTCATATTTCTGGAACCAAACATGTAGCTTTTTATTGAATTTCCAGCCACGAGAATATAATTCTTTAAGGGCTAAAAATTGCATATAAGAGCCATTGTCAAGCAGACTTAAATCGAATATAGAACTGGCCTTTGATCTATCAAGAATTACATCATCTGTAGTGGTAGTAGTCTGTGCGGCAGAACCAGCAGATCCACCCAACAATGCCTCTTTTGGATCTTTTAACACAGTTTGCTGTTGGAAATTTAAGTAATAGCCTGGATTTGCACCATTATCATCACCATAGTAGAATACAAAAAACAAAGTTTCCACGCTAAGTTTATGAAATAATTCACGACTATTATGACTTCCAATTAAACAAAAGTTATTCTTATTATCAGTATTTGGTTTACCTTCTTCTAAGTTACCCATTCCATCATTAGTTTTTTCATACACTGGGAAATCAATCAGAGTTGGATGTGGCTTAGAGGCATAGTAATTAAATGGCTTCTCAGAATCAACAGAATCTGGACAATTTATTAAAGAGCTGGAAACATATTTAAACATCATATTAGAATCAAGTCCCGAACCTTCATATTTGCCACTTATAATATCATGTTTATATGCGTCATCGACACGTTGTTTGTTTTCTTCAAAAGACGATACAAGATCAGAAAGTCCTGGCAAGGCAGCCAACACTTGACTGGATTCACTCTCATCAAAGTTAGAAGCATCATCATTACTCTGTTCATCTTCCTGAGGTGGTTTCTTTTCAGCAGGGAAGCTGTTGATCAATTTAGAGTATGAGAGAACCGGTGTAGAAGATGCAGAAGATTTTGGCCTTGAAGCCACTGCTGCTGCTGCTGCAGAAGTAGTAGTAGCAGCAGCAGCAGCGACAACAGGCGCAGTACCATTTGACTTTTGAGGTTGCAGTAATAAAGCAGAGTACTTAACTTCATTAGTCTTGATTTGCGCTGGTTTTAAACTATTTAAAATCGTTGATGATGGAGTAGTAGCACGGATTACTGGACTTTCCACAGTCTTTTTCGGAGTTGAACCTAATGATAATTCTTTAAGTGAACCACTTAAATCCACAGAATCTTTCTTAACTGATACTGGAGTATTTTCTGGTGAAACAGTATCACGTTTCTCATCAATAGCTGAAATATCAGCCATCAGGTCATCCTCATTATCAGAAGAATCTTCATCTTCAGTATTAGCACTAATAAATTCTCCAATTGTACCTAAAGTTGGCTCAACTTCATCAAGTCCAAGTTCATCATAAACTGTATCATCATCATAAAAATCAGGTTCTTGATTACTTTCAACATAATAAACTATTGAATCTTTAAGATCTGCTAATTGATCAACTTCTAATTTACCATTCTCTAAAAATCTTAAAATTGTTTCTAATTTACCTAAATGCCAACCATTACGATCTAAAATTTCTTGAAATCCATCAATTTGAGTTTGTTTAGCTAATGGCATCTTTTTATTCTTTTTAACTGATGATTGAACTTGTTGAACTTTAGCTTCAAGTACTTCATTCTGTTGATTAAGTTTTTCAATATTATCACTTATAAATTCCATAGCTTCTAATTTTTCTTTCTCTCTTGGATCTAATCGTTTCTCCATATTTAAACCTTCTTTAGAAAATGCTTTAGTCTTCATATCACGCTCAACAACTTTAAACCGCTCCATTTGTCTCTCAATCTTTTTACGATAATCAAGTAATGGTTTTTTATCTTTAACTTCATTACCACTTAACCAATTCTTAATTTGTTCCCTCTGCCTTTGAAGTTTCTTAATCTCTTTCTTTAAATCACTCTCAAGTTTATCCTTCTGTGAAGGATTCTCACAATTTATTACCTTGTCATAAAGATAATCAAATGCAGTAAGACCTTCATTAACTCGCTTAAATACTCTATCAATTTCTTGTTGAAGCTTTCTTTGTGCCATCATTTTATTTAGCAAAAGGAATTATACGTATTATTATCATTAATAGCTACAACAGCTCCCTCAGTTCCTTCCTATCTCCGCCCTCGCGCTGCGTTTTTTTATGTCCAACACCTCCAATGCTAGAGGTTACCCGGGTAGCGGCTCTACATGAGATATAATGCAAATATTTTTGTTCCATACATATATATATAGTGTTTAAAATAAAGATCTTGGAACAAGTCTAATAATTGCCATCATTACCAATGGTACTACTATTAAGGCAATTGTTGCATAAATATAAAACCAAAATCCGAGCTTTTCTTGTTCATTAAATCGTTTCATTCTCTTTCCAACCAGACTAGCAGAATCACCTACTTTATTTATATTCTTTGTAGCGTTATCCATAGCCACTTTATCATCAGCAAAACTCTCGTTAAGTCTGCCAACATTGTCACGAAGTTGTCCAACTAACCCAAGCATATCATTCAATATCGTGTCCTGCTTGAACTGATGGGAGTCGTTCTGGCCCTCAATGTTATCGATAGAGCTGGAAAGCGCGGTACCCTTTCTTGATAGTAGTCTGTTTCTCAACTCAGTAACATCGTCCTCAGGACTCATACTCGCCCCACTGTTCACAGCCGCGGATCCATTGACAGGTTGCTGCTGCTGCTGCGGCTGCTGCTGCTCCGCGTCCCTCAATATCCCTTGCTCCTCCTCTACTTGTACTGGTCGCTCGCTGATCTCCTTGATCGTTACTTTCGACTCAAACTGTAGCTCGTTGATCTTTCGCTCGGTATTGTAGAGTCGCTGACGTAAATCGTCTGATAGCCCATTACCAATAATGAGCCGATGTATAGTATCCGCATCATAATCAATGCTGTCACCTAACAACTCCCCAAGAAGTCCCGCATCAGCAACACCCCCAACAGCACGCCGCCGCGCCTCAACATCCTGCTCAAGATTATTGATTAAACTGCCCACACTCGCTTCCATGCCTCGTCCCCCCCAGCCACGCTGTGCGCTTTTCACCGTCGCCGGGGCTCGCAATGCGTCCCTCCGCCGTGGATCCTTCTCGACGACACGTCCTCGCGGCCATGGCCATATCAACTGTGGTCTTCACGGACTTTGATATCTAGAGACTGGAACACACCACAAATAACTCTGTCTAATTCAAACCGTCCAACTGAGTTGCTTGGCATGATCTCTACCAGCTAATGCGAGGCTGCAAGTCAAACATGAGGCGCTGATGGTACAGACCATCACGCTAACAGCGGTACCTTAATGTAAGTTATTTGAATCAACTAAAATTCTCTTATTTTATTTAGCTTTTATTCTTGGAAAACGTGTATTTCTAAACCCCACATAACGGTATGTATGCGCTCCGCATATTGGCGCCGTTCCATAATGTACGGGGCACAATAAACTGGCATTATTGTCTCTAAAATAAACACGGATAAATAGCAAGTGATTTTTCCTAAAAAATTTCTAAGACAGCAATAATGAAACTTTTATCAGTTTTATTACTATTTATTGGAGCTCTGGCAGCTCCTTTACAAAAAAGAGAAGCTCCAACATTTAATGCATTAAGCGGATACCAAGTGGACCGTACAGACTTTAATCTGTGGGTAGAGGCCCAACCTGAGGCATCATGGTACTACCTTTTCCAAAATATTGCTTACCCTGGTGGTGAAAGAGGTGATGTTTGGCCAGCTGGAGTAATTGTAGCATCTCCTTCAACTTCAAATCCAAACTATTATTATCAATGGACTAGAGATACTGCTATTACATATTTAGGTATAATTGGTCGCATTGAAGATGAAAGTTTCGCTAATATCAGCTTTGCAAAGAACCTTGAATACTATATCAACAACACTTATACATTACAGCGAGTTGAAAATCCAAGTGGTAAGTTTTCTGACGAGAATCACCCAAGTTTGGGCGAGCCAAAGTTCAACTTGGATGATTCTCCATACACTGGTCCATGGGGGCGGCCTCAACCGGACGGCCCTGCCCTCAGATCGTACGCGATAATGAGATATTTGTCCGCGGTGTCAAAGTTCAATAACGGTGAGCTCGTGTTGCTCGGTAATGACCAAACTTTGAGTAATATTCTGAATATCTACTGGCAAGTAGTTAAGCCTGACTTACAGTACGTTGGATCTTATTGGGACACTGAAGGATTTGATCTTTGGGAAGAAAACTCAGGGTTCCATTTCTTTACCGCAGTGTGTCAATTAAAGGCCCTTGACTACGGTATCAGTTTCAGTAAGTCTCAAAATGACGCAGGAATGTCAACATGGCTCCAAGAGCAGCGCGACAAGTTAGAGGCATTCATTAAAGATCCAAGTACCGGATTCATTACAGACTCTACTGACCATATTGTTGAGACTCCAAAAATGATTGGTCAACGTAACGGATTAGACACTGGTACTTTTGCCGCAAGTTTGATCACTCACGATATCTCAGACTCCCAGTCAACTATCCCGTTCGATGTTGACCATCCTTACGTCCTCAACTCACTCTATAACTTGTTAGAGGATAACAGAGCAAGATACCCAATGAATCTGGAGTACCCGACTGGCGGTGCGGCTATTGGAAGATACCCTGAAGATATATTCAATGGTGACACTACTCTGGAAGGTAACCCATGGCAGTTATCTATTTGTTACGGTGCTCAAGTTATGTACAAGCTCGCATACAATGTTCTCAGTGAGAAGAAGGATATAACAATTGATAAATTAAACTATGGTTTCTATAATCAACATATTGCCAATTTAAGTTCTATCGACGCTAGGTACGAGTCACACGATAACATCACCGTTTCATATGGCTCAGAGACTTTCCAAAATATCACTCAAAGCTTGTTCAAAATGGGTGACTCATTCTTACAAGTATCCTTAAACCATATTGACAGTAATGGGCAACTCACTGAAGAAATAAACAGATACACTGGCTACCAGACCGGCGCTGTGTCCTTGACATGGAGTAGTGGAAGCTTCCTCAGTGCGTCTCGTGTGCGGACTGCAGTCAAGGCTTTACTTTAATAGCATCTTTTTTTTTAAAAAAATAAATCAACAGGAGAATCAGATCTCCCTTGTATTAGTTTTGTATCTTGTAGAGCTTGTGGTTATGGCATGTGCGATGTTTGTGGTCATCGACCTTCTCCGATGGGGGCAAGATCTGGGGGTAGCAAGAAAAAGAAAATAGAATAAATACTGAGCGATGCCCGCATTTCGGACTAATTTCAATAACGATGAGGCTTATCAGGTACTTGTGTGTACCGTTAGCCTTATTTTATGAGGCAGCTAATGGATATGATAAAGTATGGGGGGATGTACAAGAAGTTTTAAAACCTAAGATAACTCCAGTGATTAATCGAAATGACTTTGCTGCCTGGTTGCTAGATCAACCAACATTGTCTATTGACCATATCCTTCAGAATGTTGGCGGGCCACTATCTAACCAGAATCTTCTGTCTGGAGTTGTTGTTGCTGCTACTTCTAAACAGTCACCAGACTATTATTACCAGTGGACTAGAGACGCCGCCTTGACTATGAACACTTTGGTTACATACTTAAATGACGTGGGTTGCAGCAACGATACAGTGCTCGATGTAGTGGAGCAGTACATTGCCAACAGTTATCGTTTGCAAAGAACTACCAACCCTAGCGGTGATTTTAAGTCCGGGTTGGGACTTGGAGAGCCGAAATTCAATGTGGATAACTCTGCCTTCACCAGTCACTGGGGGAGACCACAAAACGACGGCCCAGCGTTACGAGCGATCACTGTTATGAATTATTTAATCTTGGTTGGTAAATGCCCCTTAGATTTTAGCTCAAACTCTGAACAGGAACCTATTACCCCAACTTTTATTTACTATAATATTGTGAAGCCCGACTTGCAGTATGTCAAAAATTACTGGAAATTGCCAGGGTTTGATCTTTGGGAAGAAAATAAAGGGTTCCATTTCTTTACAGCATTATCACAGTTAAAGGCTATGCGTAAAGGTATTAACATTGCCCGGTTTTTCAAAGATTTTGTGTTTGCCCGGCACTTGAAGGCATCGGCGGTGGAGCTCGAGCATTTTATCTATTTTGAGTCAGGGTTTGTCAATCATCAATTGGAGAGAATATATGAAAATCCAGCCATCCAGCATAAGTATGGACTCGATATTGGCACAGTATTGGGATCTTTGACGTCGCATAGTCTCTCCAACGATATTGACGACAATAGCGAGTTTGATGTCCCATTTGACGTGGACGACCCGTTAATTTTAAACTCGTTCTACCAGTTCGTTGCCGAGCAAAACAATAGCTTCCCTCTCAATAATGATCCTTCGAAGCAGGGAATTGGGTTGGGTAGATACCCTAATGACATTTACGATGGTGTAGGTACTTCTGTGGGGAATCCTTGGTTTCTCTCTAATGCCTATGCAAGTCTTTATTTATATCGACTTTTATTTAAACTTTATTCACAAAAGAAAGATTGGGTAATTTTTAATACAACTTATGGATTTTATAATGATTTCATTTATAACTTAAGCAGTATAGATGGATGTTTTGAAGATCAAGATTTACTTATTATTCCTCATGGCAGTCCTCGTTATTTGGAATTAGGTAACAGTTTATTAAAATTTGGAGATTCATTCCTTAGAATAATATTAGAGCATATTACTGATGAAGGTGAATTAAGTGAACAATTCGATAGAGTTACAGGATTCTCTAAAGGCGCCCTGAACTTAACATGGAGTTACAGCAGTGTGTGGGTCGCCATACGGGAGCGCACGCTTATCCTACCATACTTTTGAGCATTGTCTGCTGCGTTCTATATATACTGGTTTTTTCTTTTCTTTTTCTTCTTCTCCTTCTCCTCCTCCTTACGATTAGTTTTATTGGTTTTCACGATTATATGTTTGACCGCTGTAGTGCGTGCAGAGATTTGGTGATGAGGTGCGCGTCTATGAAAAATGTAATATTAATTCCAAGAGGGACGCGTTGTTTTGACGTTACATAGGGATGATTGTGAAAGTATTGTACAATGTTGGCAGCGGCGGGACCCCGCTATATCTTCTGAAGATACCGTGTACTGAGGATGTTCGTGTTGTGCGAGTGAGAAAGGCTGAGAAGGCGAGCTTGTATGGAGTGATAAATCTTGGGAGATGTATTAACCTGGCGATGAAGCACAGTCCTGAGCTATTCCAGTCAAATAATGGAAATAATGGAAGTAATGGAGGAAGTAGTAACGAAAAGGGAAATATTAACGGTCAGCGAAGAAGAGTAAGCGATTTTGCAGTTTATCATCGTGATGTTACGGAGGAAGGTTCACCACTAGTTGGTTATGGAGGCTTGAAGGGCGTTCTTCAGGGTGGCGAAAACAAGGCGGTAGTTGTTACAGGGGTTATTCAAAAGAAGCCAAATCTTTTTTCTGACGATTCTGATGGGGAGGATAATGAACTAGTTGGTAGTGATAGCGGGGAAGATTGTATGGAAGAATTAGACTCATCAAAGTTTATATCTAACAATAGATATAGCTTAGAAATAAGATTAGAGTTTCGAAAATTTTATAGAAATTTCACAGCTAGTCTTGATGAGTCTGAGTTTATTGCTCCAATGAGAAAAACCAACTCACGAAAGGCCCCTAAAGCGGTGCGAACGCTATCGCTTCCGGTGTTCCATCCAGATGTGGCACCTTTCAGCTCGGGGGAACCGTTGCTTACGCCTTCTTCAAGTAAGAAACAAGTGGTCAGTGGTAATTCAGCGGCTAAGCGGGCAAAGAAGAAGAATCCCGTGGTGAAGAAACGCGCTAATAATGAAGATTTCAATGACCTACCGAGATCGCCCAGATGTTTTAATTGTAAAGTGGAGAAGTCAGTGCAGTGGAACTGGCATATTGGTGATAATACAGATGGATTAATATGCAAAGAATGTGATGATTATTATAAAAAATATGATAAGTTAAGATCGGTGAAATCGGTGATAGCGAAGCCAAAGAGTAAAAAGAAGAAACTTTTAGATGATGAATCTAAAAAGGTTTCAAAAGTTCCAATCCCACCACCACCACAGAATTCTCAAGCTTCTTTTAGCATAGCTGAATCATTATCCGCTAATAGAGATTTAATATCGCGACAGAAACGCGTCACTTCACCAAGGGAAAAGACCCCACAGGACTCAACGTTCCCTGCAAACGTTGACCAGTCTCCAGATAAATGGCTTCACAGTGTTTTACAATCTATTGGTGGAGATTTCGATTTAAGTGGTATGGAGCACAACGGGTTCCATCCTCATAGGGTATCAAACATTACTCAGGCGTTGCAAGACATAGAGAACGAGACAATGTTTCAACAGTTCAACATTGAACATACAGCGAGCGACGATTCGAGCAGCAGGAATAAATTAGATAGTGATGATAGTAATATTGGAATGGGCGCTCTGTCATCTGTGCCCTCCTCCCCAATAGATACTCTTGTTTCTAAACATATTACACAGGCTTAGAAGTATATACATATATATTCTAATAGATTCTAGTTAAAACAATAATTTTGTATGCATTCTATTGGTTATACATTCTATTTTTTATGAACTTTGGATATGGGTATAATAATATCTGAATCATTACTACTACTACGTCTTCTAATATTACCATTACCAGGTGCAGGAATAGATACTTCAACACCAGAAGTTTGTAACAGACCATCATCTTCACAACACTCTCCAATATCGTCAGCTTGTCCATTAGTATCAAGTCTAACTTCTTGAGTTGTATTATCTATAATTGGAAAATCTGGTTGAGGTATATCTCCTTCATTATCAGATTCAGGATCGAAATGAAATGCCAGACATTTTGATAACGCGTTAAAAGTATTTTCAATCATTCTATCGCCAAAATTATCACGAAAATACTCATTAGAAAATAACGAATCGCCAGTACTATCACATGTCTCAGTCCGTAACACTAAATCGCACAAACTATCCTCATTGCTATCATCCTTTAGCTGTAAGTACAACTGAAGCTTCCCCAGCTGCGGGTCCTTCTGTAGTGCATGCAACACAACCAGCTGATAACTAATAGAAACACCACAATCCTTAGCTGTAGACCATAGCACAAGACTAGTGTTTAGCACAAACACATCTCCATAAACTATTGATTGATTATTATCACTTAACTGGTGGCTCAACAAATTGGGAATCAGTTGAAATTCTAATATCCAGTCACGACCTCCACCGTGCAATATAGGATTCTCTTGTAAAGAAAAAGTCGCAGGTGTAGCCTTCAGATACCTCTGGAATGGATCAACATTCTCAATAGACGGCTTAATGGGCACAATCTCAATAGCCATGACTCAAAGAAGGCGGCAGATCCAAACTTACATCCAAAAGAATTATCCCACATGCCAGTTACCCTGCCGCTGCGAAATGACTATTGAGCGCAGTTTTTGTGGGGTTTCCGGGCATAGAGATGTCACTTAACTTTGAGCACCTTTTACCATTTAACGGGGAGTGGAAACAGCAGATCACTGCATGGTTATCTGAAGATGTTGCATCATTTGATTATGGTGGATTTGTTGTTGGTGATGCTTTAAAAAGTGCTAATTTGTACTGTAAACAAGCGTGCACTCTTAGCGGAGTAGCATTCGCTAAAGAGGTCTATAATCAGTGTGGTATCACTAATATTCAATGGTTTTACAGAGATGGTGATAAGCTAGATCCTGAAACAATGGGAACTGATGGTAAAATTGTCGTTGCTAAAATTTCAGATACTCCAGTTAGAGCTATATTATTGGCTGAAAGATTAAGCTTAAATATCATTTCTAGAGCCTCCGGGATTGCTACCAAGTCAAAGAATCTTATAACTCTTGCAAGGGAATCTGGATATAAAGGTATAATTGCAGGAACTAGAAAAACTACACCAGGTTTTAGATTAATTGATAAATATTCAATGATTGTTGGAGGTTGTGATCCTCATAGATATGATTTAAGTTCAATGATTATGCTTAAGGATAATCATATTTGGGCAGTTGGTTCAATTACTAGAGCTATTGAATCAGCTAGATCTGTTGGTGGATTTAGTGTTAAAATTGAAGTTGAAGTCCAATCTGAAGAAGAAGCTGATGAAGCTATAAAAGCTGGTGCCGATATTATTATGTTGGATAATTTCCAAGGTGATGGATTGAAGGCAGCAGCTATCTCTTTACGTGAAAAATGGTCATCCTCAAAATCTTTCTTGTTAGAATGCTCCGGAGGATTAACTCCTGATAACATCTCTTCATATTTAACAAACGATATCGATATTTACTCTACAAGCTCAATCCACCAGGGCGCCCCAGTCGCTGACTTTAGCTTAAAGATCGTTAAATAGAACCCGTCCCTCCCACTGCAGCCGTAGTCCGCGTAGCAACATGCTGAAATTATTTCAGCCAATCACAACGGGCGGGCAGCCGGCTCACCAACATTACGCGCCCCACCAACCAGCGACGGTTTGACATTGCCAGCGAGCGAGCGAGAGAGGCACGAGACGGGCTGGATTAACCTTGGCAAGTACTACTATTTGCTATCTGTGACGCGTGTGTACCATATATAAACACACACACATATATATAAATATCCTGAGTATTGTTTAGCGGGGTGCGACTAGAGGTGCGACTTAGCGAGCCAGAGATGATGAATATCGGCAAGAATGGGCTATCATTGGAAGGAGACGGCGCGAGCTCGTTAGCAGAGCTCTATTCTACGAGGGCAGACGTTGACTTGCTTCCTGGTACGTCAAACGGGCTGTTTATCAAGCCAGAGTTACAGCAGATGAAGGGCGATATACCTTTAAGTGATAGACACATATTGGCGAACGGAACATCAGGGATGATTGGTGTTGATACAGGTAATACTGCACTGTTTGACGCAACAGCTCTTCAGAATCAGTTGGTTGCTGCTAGTATACCACAAGAGGAACCATTTTATGTTAATGCTAAACAGTATCATAGAATACTTAAAAGAAGAATTGCTAGAGCTAAATTAGAAGAAAATCTTAAATTAAATAGAGCTAGAAAACCTTATCTTCATGAATCTCGTCATAAACATGCAATGAGACGTCCTAGAGGTCAAGGTGGTAGATTCTTAACAGCTGCTGAGATAGCTGAACGTCAGAAACAAGAACAAGAAGGTGGTATCTCAGTAGATGGTACAGATTCTGCTAAATTAAGCGTTACTCCAACATCTACAGAGTCCGTTATCTCTGATGCAGAACCTAAAGAAGCGCCGGTATCAGCGACCGCAGCAGCGGCTGCAGCAGCGGCGGCAGCAGTAGCTGCAGATGCCGTGGACCCGGCTCCTGTGGCATGATTTTTCGCGTTTCTGTTATTTCACGATTTACGAGCCTTTTATACTGTGTTTTTACCTTCTAAAAAAAAAATTAAATATTAATATACCTAAATCCCCACTCGTACCCGTCGCCACCAGGCGCGCACGTGACCGTTCTAGATAGTTCTGCGATCAAAAAAATTTTCGTGTCCCTTTAGTGTCGGTTTAGATAGAACGCGATGTCAGACGAAACGAAGCCAGTTGAGACCAAAGTAGCCAGTGAGGAGGTTAAAGCTGAGGCCAAGGCCACCAGTTTACCAACTCCACCAACAGCCAATGTTTTTGCATTATTTGGTGGTAAGAAGCCAAAGAAGGAGGAGCCAGAGGAGAAGGACGAGGAGAAGGTAGCTGAGCCAAAGAAGGACGATGCTGAGAAAAAGGATGACAATGATGAGGAGGAGCCTGATGTTCATTTTGATCCTGTTGTCAAGTTAGAGAAGAAGGTAGATGTTAAGACTAATGAGGAGGATGAGGAGGTTTTATTTAAGATAAGGGCTAAATTATTCAAGTATCATGTTAATGGTGATAACACTGAATGGAAAGAACGTGGTGTTGGTGATGTTAAAATATTAAAACATAAAGAAACTAAAAAAGTTAGATTATTAATGAGAAGAGATAAAACTTTAAAAGTTTGTGCAAATCATATTATTTCTCCACTGTATGAATTAAGATCAAATATTGGTAGTGAGAAATCTTGGGTTTATAGTGTTACTGGTGATGTTAGTGAGGGTATCCCAGAACCTCAAACTTTAGCTATTAGATTTGGATCTAAAGAGAATGCTGACAAATTTAAGGAATGGTTTGAAAAAGCTCAAGAAATGAACAAATAGGTTCAATTATCTAACAAGTTATCCTAATATAATGCTCTTTACTTTTCATGTGTTGCAGTAGTGTGTAGGCGGCGGCGGCGGCGGCGGCGGCTGGCGGAGCTGGCCGCCAGGAGCTGCCATGCTGGCAGGGTGGTTGACCGGCGCGCTGGCGGCCGTGTGTTGCTACGTGCGCAGCCACGCTCTGCGGTGTATTGCGGCACAGCGAGGATTGTGGTGGCGACCATTCTGACGGGGAGCACTGGACTACAGAGCACTCGGCTACGCTGTGACGACGCGGTGTCATATTTCAGTACATATGTAGCCCCCAGCGGTTCCAACGACGCTGCGCGGGCGCGCACCAGCTACACGCTGTGTCCAAGCTCCTCCTCGACTGGGACCGCGAACGGTCCAGAGAGGTGGAGCGCCGGCTCGTTCATGTTGTGGTGCTGGTAGCTCAACACGCCGACGCCGCTGGTATCCAAAATAAATTGTGGATTAATGTTGATCGATCTTCCTAACCAAAGAGCTGCAAAGCATCTGAGAATGTGTCCGTGGCCAAAGATGACAACGTCACAGTTTTCATCCTTTTCCAAGGCTACTTTATGAATAGCCTTAATTTTGTTAATCAATCTTTGTAATCTGATTGTCACCCTAGTGTAATCCTCACCATTTTCGCAACCGTCAGCCCAAATATTCCATGGAACTGGTTGGCCAGTGAGGGTGTCAAGCTTATCAGGAATGCCGCGAGATCTTCTGAGATCAATGATATCTTTACTTTTCAAACCCTCGTAGTCGCCGTACTCCCACTCACGCAAATCTTCGTCGATCTGGAACTCAATAGAGTCCAACAAAGCTTTATCAGCTTTCTCAAAGATCAACCCTTTGGTCTGGATAGCTCTGGATCTTGGGGAAGAGACAATGAGCTTAACATTGTTAATGTTAACAAGAGACAGCGGCTCGGTTCCAATAAGAACACGTCCCAAGGCTCTGGCCTGCTTTACACCTAAAATATGTTAATACTAGACTTGCACGTACTCTATAACTTCTCCCTAGCTACTTACCATAGTCCGTTAACTTCAAGTCTGTACGGGAAGTGTACTGCCCACTCTGCCACTCTGTTAGTACTTTTGCGCAGCGCTCAATCGTTGGCGGCAAAACTCACCTTGGACCACTCTGTTTGACCGTGACGAATAAAGATCACTCTTGGAGCGATACAGTTCGGCATTGTGCTTGTTTGCTCAACGCTGGCCCCTCCCTCCACTTTTAGTGGCGGCGTGGTTATGAACTTTCCGACGGATTCCGACCCGGGGCGCTGGCGCGCTGTGCGAACACTGTGAGCTATAAACTGGACTGAGTCGCGGCCCCGCCTAGGACTACACACGAAACACGCCCACTGACTGGTCGCACACGAGGCCGTTGGCTGGAGGTCTCGGCTGTTTCGAAGTTGACTGCACCCGCACAGACTGCGCAGGGTTGCGCGGGATCAGGGCGTTGCGCCATCTCATCGTAGCAGCTCAAAATGTGTGAGATGCTGCACTTGGTATCTCAAACAGTGGAGACGGCATCATCTGAGGGGCGAAGCGGACTTCATGAGGCGTCAACTGAGTCGCGATGATATTGGAGGTTGGATAGACCCTGTTTTAGTGTTTTTATGGAACAGACCGTTTGTACTCATATCACTTAAATACAAACTTGCAGTTACATCATAGCCTTAAAGTTTCACAACAAGTGTTAATACTTGTTCACCATATTTTCTACTTTTCCATGGGACACTAAAAATGGAAACAACCGCACAACACAAGGTCACATCACGGAGTCGCTTGGGAGCACTGTGCTTACAACTTCTCCAGAGTTAACGCACAGCGGCTTCCCACCACCAAGTTTCTCAATATTCTCTGACTCTCTAATATTATTATACATTGTTAGAGTCCCCCATATTCACCTGAAATTGTTTAATATACTCAGTTATATGCTTGGCCTTAGTGGGGGTGCCGCGTTTGGCAGTATACGGACGTCTACTACCGTCTCTCATTGATTACCGTATATTAGGAAAATGAGGTTAAAATTTGTAAAGAAAACTGGAACTTCTACAGATCATGGTCTTAGGTAACCGTACATAAACGATGAATTATTTATTAATTAATAACCTTAATAAGTATATTATTCCTTAATAAGTATATTATTCCTTAATAATTATACTATTAAGCTTTATAATATTTTATCCCAATGATTAATTGTTGTTTAAATGGTATTGAGTTGTTAGGTAAGGGAAGTGACTACTCATTACCAGGCACTCGGAAGCACTAACCGGTTTAGATATACTTAATATTAACTCTTAAAAGGGGAAATATATGAAATATTGTGCTACTAGTAATATATTCTCATTTTACTACCAAACATTATTACGGCTAAAAGTTATTGTTGATATATGGTTTTTCATGCGTACCCATCCTTCAGTAAATTAATATGCATGTCTTCAACATGGGAACAATAATATAGTGTATATGCGGTAATTGTTAAAATATATATATTATAGTTAAATTCTCTTTGTTCTAATTTTTCTTTTATATATTCATCTAAAAAAAAAGGACAACAACTACAAAGTTATACTTGTTTGTTTATTTTATTTTATTATTATATTTGGTTTTTTTCAGTTTGTTCAATAATATTATGAGATTTACATTAGCTACTATTATCGCTGTCGCATCTCTTGGTACAGCTATTCCTATTCCAGCAGGTGTCTTAGATGCTGTTGGAGCAGTTACTGGTGTAGTTAATCTTATTAACTCAGGTATGATTTACAAGAACAACGCTGATAGTGCTGCTGCTGCTAGTCAATCATCATCGTCCGCCGCTGCGTCCTCAACAGCTACTGTCTCTCCAACCACCAAATATGTCATTGCTTCTCAACCAACTGCAGTCGTTGGAACTCCATCAGTTAGCGGCAAATTAAATAATAAAAATGTGGTCGAAGTACCAGTATCCGTTGACGGTAAAGTATTTACCGCAACTGCCACTATCGATGTCGTTCCAACTAATGTCGTTGCTGGTACCGCTGCCACGGCTGCTACAGCCACTGCCGTCCACAGTGCTGCCCCAGCTTATCAAAGTGATGGTGTAATCCACAAGGCTGGTGTAGCTCCAGTAGCTGGTACAGCTTAGAATCAATTTATTTGAATCTGTTAAAAAAAAACAACCTTTACTTCTATATTTTTGTCACCTCTCTTTACATTTCAATACAATATACTATACAGGAAGATTACTCTCCCGATACACGAAACACGATATATCAAAGTTAACTACATGTAGTAAAAAAAAAAAAAACTAAATGCTTGATATTCATTCCTCGTTTGGATACTCATCATTATCACGAACAAATTCATCCCTCGATGAGAAATTCACTGGTTCTATTCCCTCAGGTTCTGCAGAAAGTTGGTTCCACACCTTTGAACCAGTAACCGCTAGCAATACACTGGCGGCAACTGATAATATACAAAAGATTCCGCGACGAGTTAATGACCATCTAAGACTCTCAACACTAAATTTAAGTTCAGAAATTAACTGTGAGTTAATTCTATTCTCAACTTCACGAATTTTAATATTTAACTGTTTCTGTAATAACCCATTATCAGCCTTATGGTCATTAATTGCAACCTCTGAATCATTCTTGCAAGTAATCATTAAATCATTAAGCTCATCAGTTACTGAACTTAAATCTCTATCAAGAAGATTAATCCCGCCTCTTAACTCATTCAAATGTTGCTCGCGCAGTCGCTTAATCTCAACCAGAAGCTCAGAAGACGCAGCCTGAAATAAGTAATTCTCGTTCTCAACATCCTCTTTGGGAGCATATGACCGAACCACTTTCTGTAAATTTGAATCAAGATTTAACTCAGTTAATGAAACAACTTTTCTAGCTTGTACATCGCTGAACCCTGCCTCTAATAACTCCTTATAAACAGCTAAAGTATCAATAAACCTAAAAGTCATCTCAGACTGATCCCCCTCCCCCTCACCCTCCACTAGAACCGCCCCAGCCTTCTTCCCAGCTATTTTCGGCTTCAGCTTACTGTTGCTGGCTAGTTTGGTCTTGCGCAGCGCCTCCCCATTGAGTGGCGGCGGCGGCGGCCTCTGCGAACTCGCCACTTTGCTCAGAACCATCTCAAGTCCATAACCACATGACCCGCTAAAACTCCGACCTAAAACCCGCTGGCAAACCGCCCGCTGCCCCACTGAATTCACTGCTCGTTGCATCATCCCGTCGATGCCCTCCGCCTGCCTCTCAACATCGCTTTTTACCTCCTGTCACATGCCCGCGTGCGCGTAGCACCTACACCGCTCAATACTAGTATACATTAAGGTTCGTTTGTGGTCTCGCCGTCGATATCCATAGGCACGGCCGCCTCCGCCTCTGGCGCTGGCGCTGGCTCGGCTGCTGGCTCTGGCGCCGCCTCTGGCGCCGCCTCTGGCGCTGGCTCTGGTGCCGCCTCCGCTGCTGGCTCTGGTGCCGCCCCCGCTGCTGGCTCTGGCGCCGCCTCTGGCGCCGACTCTGGCGCTGACTCTGGCGCTGGCTCTTCTTTAGCCTCTGCGGCCCCGGCAACCCCCGCAGCCCCCGCAGCATCGCCCGCCTCCTTGGTGGCCTTGGTGGCGGAGTCGGTACTGGCGCTTAGGCCTGAGATGCCCTCTTCGACGCCCACCGCGCCACGAATGTCGGCGGCTGAGAGACCGTTGGCGTCATTAGCGGCGACCGCGGCGGTAGATATGGCAGAAATCTTGTTTGCCTTTTCTTCATTCAGTTCGATAATCTGCTTAATATTTAAGAGATCAGTTTCGTCGCTGTCTGACGCACTGAACGGCTTGGAGTCCGTTACCCACGACAAGACCTTAAAATTGTAACGACCCACAGTCGAGTTACCGTTAACACCAGGTGAGGACTCGGTCGTGTCTGAACCAACCCCGCCGTTCCCCATAGACGATAAGCTCATGTTTGAATTATTATGTGAGCCACCAATCCCCGGGGCTGGAGTTCCTTGATCATCCTCATTTGGCTTGCTTGGAAAAATAAATTCTGGTTTATAATATACTTCACTAGATTCAGAAACTGAACCAAATGCTATACTAGCATTTCTAATAAGCGATTGTCCATATAATGACCGTCTGGCTGTCATGCTCGTCCTACGTTCCCGCCCGCTGCCTACGCGTCTGTTTTTCAAACCCGTTTCGCGCCGCCGGGGCTCGTAATCCAGAGGAAGTGAAGAAAATTTTGTGGGCGAGTGTTACTACCAGTAGAGTACTTTGTGTAAGTATTGTTGGAGACAATTTTATGATGAGTTTAAGAATTTTTTAGACGTTAGACTACTTAATTTCTTTGCAGATAGATTCTTTTACTGAATGAATTGTTTTAAAAAAATAACTAAAATTATAAAATGTCAGAGTCAGTCAACTAACTAGTCATATTATAGAAGAATTGAATTATTAGGAATATAATTAGAAGTCTCCGTGAGAAGGAGCAACAAAATTTTCACCATCTTTGGTATAATTACCTAAGAAGATATCAATGATACCTCTAGCACCTATTGGTTGAGAGTAAGGTACCATATGAGAAGATTCAGCGACAGCGGCGAACATCAAGTTACCTTCTTGTTTAAGTTTACCGTAAGTTTTACCATCGACACTGTAATCAGCGTAATCAACACCACTACTGAATCCTGGAGTTGATTTATCACCCCAAGTCAAACCACTAACTGCCTTTTCCAAACCTTTAACGTTACAGATAATGTCATCCTCACCGGCACCAATTAACACTGGGATCTTGGAGAGAATGTAAGGTAACTTAAAGTATGATGGGTAAGAGTAACGGTTAACTAATGTTGATCCAACACGTCCAGAGTCACATTCAGACCATGATTTCTTTTTACCGAGGTTTAATTCCAAGTTAACTTCCTTAGTGTTAAGGAAATCAGTGATTGGTTGTTGATTTGGTGGGAAATTGGAACCACAGCTTGGATAAGAATCTCTTAAACGGTAATCGTAAACGTTAACACAAGCTTGACTGCTGCCCTTGCTTGAATCGTATGAAGCTTGTAAAAGGTTGTTTAAAAGTTGAGAACATTCGTCAGAAGCTACCTTATTAGATCTTGATCCAAAGTCATTGTTAGAAGAAGTTTGACCCTTTGTTTGTAATTCCTTAATAGCAGAAGCCCACTCTTTTTCATTCTCTTGGTAGGTTTGAATACAGCTTTGGATTTGCTGTTCGTTTTCATCGGCAACTTCTTGTGAAACAATTTTGTTCTCAACACCAAATTCAAATAAAGCAGAATCTTGCATATCTGGGTAAATGTAACCATTAAAAATCATTAAACCCTTAAGGTTAATATCAGGTTGTTCAGCTAAGATTTTAGCAGCAAAGTATGGAATGTATTGACCAGCATAACTCTCACCACTCAAGTAAAGATCCTTAGCTTTATCTTCTGGGAAAGCTTTGTAGTAGTTAATCAAGAAAGTAACCATATTAGTAGCAATATCTTTTAACTCAGCAGAATATTTATCAGTCTCACTATAACCAACTCCACCTGGTTGATCAATAAAGACCAAGTCACCTTCTTCTAACCAAGTACCAGCACGGTACTCTACCTCGTTGTTATCGTTAACGGTTAAAGGACCAGACTCAGTCAAGGCACCGTCCAATGAAGAACAACCTGGACCTCCGTTAAACCATAAGATTAAACGGTTGTCTGCCTTGGAGTCAGTGTGTTTCTTACCGAATTTCCAGAAGAAATAATCTTCATCTATTGACTCGTCAATTGCGATGTAACCGGCGTGCATTTCAGGCTTGAATTTTTCATCAACCTTGTCCAAACCAGGAAGACTGGTAACGGCAAAGTCCAGTGATGAAGTTCCAGTAGCCTTATTGACAATTGTGTTGTTGTGCAACATGTTGAGCAATGGTCCAGCGGACACAACTTGCAATACAAGCAATGCAGTAGAAAATAACTTGAACATGTTTTTGCTTGCTAAAGCTAGAATTGAATAACAAGAGGAGGGGACATTTGTCTACTTATATATTCGTCTGACTTATTTCCTCTAAGATGAAATAAGGATAATATCCATGGGGCGTCAGCACTAATATTTCAGTTGTATAAGTTCCCTGACATGCATGTTATTGCTAAATCTGCATACCGACACCTCAACATGCGGCACTCAGGAAATATAAGGCCCTAAACCCGATGCTCAAAGCCGTACTAGCTTACTCATAAAATAGGATACTATTATTAATTTGTGTCCCCCCTGACAACCAAGCGGCGTTTATTATACTATTTTTGGGGTGCAACAAGCGTTTAACAGTTCTCAGAGGTGTGGCGTGCCTTGGCGAACCGGACTATTTTGAGGTCTTATCAATCACTAGGCGCCAAATTTCATTAACCTGTCATAACTAAATGCCAAGTTTCTTAATCTACAATAGAACTCAATACCAATTATTTATTTAATTAAGTTTTTATATATACTAATTTTCATTTTTAGAGCTAACTTTAATACGTTTGATTTCAGACTTTGGAGCCTCTGGAGCAGCCTTTGGGATCACAATGCTAAGAACACCATTGTTGTAATCAGCTGTAATTTGTTCATCATTAATATTGACTGCTTTTCCTAATCTTATTGCTCTTTCAAATGATCCTGTAGATATCTCTTTATAGTAATTACCCTTACCCTTAGTACCTTCAGTGTTTCTTTCCTCAATAGTACCAGAAATCTTTATCTCATTATTCTTCTTGTTAAAATCGATTGCAATATTAGCAGGATCAGCTCCTGGAACAGATACATGAAGATCAAATGATCCTTCTTTTTCCACGAGATCAACTGGTGGAACTAATCCAAACTTGTCTTGAGCGGCTTTAAACAAGTCTGTCGATTTGGCTAATTGTTGGTCAAAGTTATCGAAAATATCGAAAAATGGAGAATTGTTAATAATTAAAGACATTTGTGTTTGTGTGTGTTTGTGTTTGTTGTTATTGATAATAAAAGTCTCAATATTGAAACACTTGACCCATATTTATAACTGACACAGGCCGTCCCACTGCATTGCGCCAGAAATTTCCAGACCGCTCCAGACCGTTCTAGAATTTACTAGAGCCCCCCACCTAGAATGTTCGCGCCCCTACAGTTCCTACAGTTTTTTGAAATGGGCGTGTACCAAGAAATAGTACTAGCTATTATATATTAGTCTTCAGCTATAGCAGACTCTAGAGGTAAGGGTAATAATTCAGATTCTGTAGTTTTTAAACCTAAAAACATTACAGATTCTCTAACCTCATTAATCTCTTTAGTCAATTCATCTTCATCATCAACAGTCCAAGAGGCCCCAACAACCAGCCTCTGGAAATCTCTCTTTTTATCTTGTAATTCTTGCAATCTTGTAGGATTGTCACCAGTTGTTGAAACCATTACTAATGCGGATTTTGGAACACAATCAATAATTTTCTTTATATTTTTACCTAAACTCTCATAAGCATCTTCAACAGAAAGAATTGGTGGCTCATCACAATCTTCATCGGCCTGAGGTTTACGCCATCCAAGAGCATGCTCAAGATCTCTTAAATTAACAGTGATAAAATCAAAATCATCAATCGCATCACAAACTTTTTCTGCAGATTCCAGATCACTCTTGGTAGATACTTTTTCACCAACAGAGACTCCCAAGTTTCTCACTTGCAAAGGATGCGATTTGCCAAAGTCAATAACCAATGATTTTTTCAATGTTTGTTTAAGTGAGTTAACATGTTCATCCGGCGTCTCCGCTGTCTTCATATCAGTCATGCATTTACTGATATTCTTCATGTTGATCAGCGAAAAAATATCTGTAGTGTTGGACTCGCACTTGCCAAATTCTATGCCATTGTTGATCTTCAACTTCACAAGGTCCAAGCACGCTTTTGCGTCCTCAACAGAATCATGACCGTCGCACGAGTTCTGTATTTGCCGTTTCAAATACTTTTGCACCAACCATTTTAGAGCAGGCTTCAACGGGGCCCCAAAAGTGTGGTCGTAAATAAGCGCAGTGTCGACAATCGTCTTGTGTTTCAATCGCAAAACTTTCAAGTCTGACTCTAAAGAGTGGCCAATCAACACGTCGTCGGCGCTGATAAGCTCGAGCAATTTCTGCTGGATATCTGAGTGGGTCATTGTGGCGCCCTTAAGCAACTCCTCAGTAATCCCCGAGTACTGGGTAACATAATCAGTTATCGGGAGTTCTGGCTTAACAAGTTCATCAAGAACAACCTCGTTATTAAAGTTGATCATTGAAACCCGTGTAAGTATTTGCTTATCGTCCGATTTACACATCTCACAGTCAATAGCAAAAGTCTTAGATCCCTCGTGCTCAAACGATACTGTTTCAACCCATTTACTGTCAGGATTTGGCTGTTCTGTCTTGGATAGCTGTAATTTATCTTGTGCTGTGAGTTTTGCTAAACATTCAGAGTGTATTGGATAACAATTAGTAACCATCTGACTGGGGGTCATCATGAGATCATATAAGGTAATTGAGCTCTGTTGTTTCTTACTGGCTTTCTTTTTCGCTTTTGTCATTGGAACATTGGTCATTGTAACATATGTTGAGTAAATTTTAACCTTTGATCCTGGACATTTAGATGGCCATACAAATTTGAAAAATTCAGGGAAAATCTTTAAATGTGAATTCTCAGTACAATTAGAATCAAGTAATTTTGGACATGTCTCATCTTTTAATGATTCAATACCAAAATCTTTTGAAGTTAATCCAGGAATAATTAACATTATAACTTTAGGTATATTAGTCCTATTAGTTAAATCAACCCATGTAATTTTTGATGGATATTCATTATAAACTGCTAATATTAAATTTCTAAAATCATTAATTGATATTTTATGTTTTACTGAATTAGGATCAATAATTAATTCAGGAGATTTTACTTTCTTCTTCTTTTTAACATTTCTCACTATTTGAGTTTGTGCGCTTGATCTCCGACGTCTTCTCCCAGCCGCCTCCATCGAAGATCTCATACTGCTACCACTGCCGTTATCACTGCCATCTTGCTCTATGCTACTCTTGATCATCGATACGATTTGCTTTCTGTCAACATCCGTAGATATACTCAACCGCGCGACATCATTGTGGACAGAGGTGCTCCCCATATCCTCTTTGCCTGTATCTGCCATTTTTTGCCCGACCCTTTTTTATGCTCATCCTTTTGCCGGCTCTGCGACATCTTCTCTTAATAGTCTCACGTAGGGTCACTCTCTGCACGGAGGTGTCCTCTTTCAAAATGTTTTTCCTGAGCCAAGCTGAAAAACGCAGCGATTAGATCTACCACAACAGAGAAATGTCTGTTCAAAAGGCAATTAAGTCTATGTTTAATGGACCAAGGAAAGGTGAAACTTTTGAGCTTAAAGGTTCATTAGTTTCACAATATCCTAGTGAAAGAAAAGAAGGTATTAAAAGGGTAATTAAAGCTATGACAGTTGGTAAGAATGTTAGCGCTTTATTTCCTGATGTTTTAAAGAATATTGCCACCAGAGATTTAGAACAAAAGAAATTAGTTTATCTTTATCTTATGAATTATGCAAAAACAAATCCTGAATTATGTATTTTAGCAGTAAACACATTTGTGCAAGATACTGAAGATCCAAATCCATTAGTGCGCGCTTTAGCAATTAGAACTATGGGATGTATCAGAGTTAACAAAATGGTTGATTATATGCATATACCACTTCAGCGTACATTATCAGATGATAATCCATATGTTAGAAAGACAGCAGCTATTTGTGTTGCTAAATTATATGATTTAAATAAAGAGATGTGCGTCGAGCAAGGATTTTTAGATCATCTTAAAAGACTCATTGATGATCTGAACCCTGCAGTTGTTTCCAACGCTATCAATGCTTTAAGTGAGATTAATCAAATGGATCCAACTGCCAACGCCTTGAGAATTGATCTGGCACTTTTAAAGAAGATATTGTTGGCTCTTAACGAATGTACTGAGTGGGGCAGAATCACCATTCTTACTGCATTATCAGAGTACCAAGCTTCATCAGCTACCGAGGCCTCACACATTGTTGAAAGAGTTGTGCCACAGTTACAACATGCCAATCCATCTGTGGTTCTTACCTCTATCAAGACTATTTTGAGTCATATTGATAAGCTTGATGCTACTCTTTATAACGCTACATTGAAAAAATTATCTGCTCCTTTAATTTCATTAATCTCAAGCTCTCCAGAGATTCAATTCATCAGTTTAAGAAATATTCGTGTCATTCTTGAGAAATATCCTGATTTATTATCAAGAGAATTAAGAATCTTTTACATCAAGTATAACGATCCATTGTACTTAAAATTGGAGAAAATTGAAATTATGGTCAGATTAGCCAACATGAATAACTATAAAATTCTCCTTAATGAGTTGCGCGAATATTCAATGGAAATCGACTACGAGTTTGTCAAACGTGCTGTGCGTGCCATTGGCCAGGTCGCCATTAAGTTAGGTGAAACTGCTACCACCAAGGCCCTCGATATTTTAATAGATTTGGTAAACACTAGAAATGAGTACGTCCTCAATGATGTCACGATGGTGCTAAAGGATATTTTACGGAAATTTCCAGGAAATCATCGGTTCATCGGTTTACTTATACCAGTTCTCGTGGCAAACTACCAAAAATTGGATGATAGTAATGCCATTGCTAGTTTTATCTGGTTACTTGGTGAGTACCCAAAAAGTTTTGGCGTTGATCTTGATGCTATATTAAATAATTACTACCTGCCAGATTCTTTAGATTTATACTTTGGATCTGATGATGAGTACATTATTCAGTCACAATTATTGATCACTATTGTGCGTATCAATATAATTAAACCAACTTCGTCGTCTCAAAATTATCTTCAGACGACTCTTACTATTTGCACAGAAAAGTCTGATAATCCAGACATACGTGACAGAGCATTCATTTACTGGAGACTCTTGTCAAGTAATAATAACAGTATTGTCAACAGTATTGTTCTGAAATCCTTGCCAGTTATTGAATCAACTATCCCACATATACCTCAAGACAAGGTTGAAGAATTAATTCATGAATTAGGAACATTAAGTTCAATTTATCATGAACCAGCTGCTTCATTCTTGGACAATTATCATAAACAACATGTGGCTCGTGGAGGTAATAATCTTGCATCTAAAAATATTGATGAGTTACAACGCATTGCTAAGAATGAAATTGTTAATAAAACCGTCAAGTCAGAGACTTTATTAGACTTTGACGATGAGCCAGAGTATGACGACCCTTCAGCACCAAGCAGCGCAGGTAACGGAGGATCTAGCAATGTCTTGGACGAGTTAAATGATTTATTTAATTTTAATGCTTCAGCTCCTCAGACCCAGGCCCCAACCACCCAAACTGCTAATAACGATATCATGGCGCTCTTTAGTACCGAAACTGCAGGCGCAACTAATGGTTTAGCCAACTTGAACTTGAGCAGCGACCCTGTGCTGGCACAACCAGCCACTCCAGCCGCCACTAATAACCCACCAACTAATGGTTCCAAGCCAAGCGACGACCTTCTTAGTTTATTTTAATTGTTACAGTTGACTAAAAAGATTATTTATATTCTAAAACAGGCTAAGATTTCTGCATTTGTAGATTCAAACTAATCTAACTGGCTTGTTGTTCTTCTTGAATTTTGAGTATATAATGAAAGCCCAAGTAGAGAATAACGATAAGGACACTATAGAAATAAATATAATGCCAAAGACAGTGTACTTCTTATCAGTTAACCGGAACTTGAACACCGCCGCACCGTCAATGTCTCGCGTAATGTACTGGCCAAAGGCGTAGTGCAAAACTGCTCTGCTTCTGTAGTTAGTATAAGGAACCATGTGCGACGATCCATAAACTTCCATCAAGGACAAGTTTCTAGCGTTTTTAACTTGGCCAAAGTCGTTTTCCTCTACTAACATTGCGGTATACGCGGCCTCTGCCGGCCATCCAGTAGCGTTCCCCCACGACAACAGAGAAGTGATATTTTCCACCCCCAAGTGGTTGCAAATGATATCATTATTACCATTGAATAATAACACAGGAACTTCTTTAAGAATATCCTCCAATAAGAAATAAGAAGGAATAATATTCTCGTTCTTCAAGTGTACTTTCTCACTGCATTCGTGCCATGATACATTCCCGCTAACATGAAGCTGTGCTTGCACCTCTGGATCCAGCAACCAGGAAGTTAATTCAGGAAGTTCGAACGGCCACTCCATTCCGCAAGATGGATATGGCGAGCGGAGCGCGTAGTCGTACACATTGTAACAAGTCTCCCCTGAAGAAGTGTTTTGTCGAGTAGCGGTCTCCAACTCGTCAAGTACCTTACCACAGACGCCATAGGAGAACTTTTGCTTCGCAGACTTGTTGTGCGCCACATCTAAAAGTTTCCTTTCGCATGCCTGGTGAGCCTCAACTACTTGAGCCAACTGGTCAACGTTGAATGGCTCGAAAAGGTCGCGGGAGAGCGCAAATGGGAGATACGACAACGCCTGCATGTCAGGATAAATATATCCATTACCGATAATGACATGTCTCAAGTTAACGTGGTGTTTCAATATCTGATCTTTTAGTCCTAAATTACGATTAGATTCAAGCACGTAATGAGCAAGGAATGGGAGGTATTGACCAGCGTAACTCTCTCCGGCAATGATAATTTCGGCATTCTTATAGCTGGTGAAAATGTCAATAAAGTTGGCATAGAATCTCCAGAAATCGTCAGTTACTTGATCCAAGTTAGAATCATACGTTCCATTAGCGAAAGAGAATCCTGTACCTTTAGGCTGGTCGATGAACAACAAGTCAGCGTCTTTAAGCCAGGTACCATTATTGTACTGTAGCGCGCCGGTCTTGTCCACTCTAAAGGGTCCAAGTTCGAGCATGGCACCGTCCATTGACAGACATCCTGGCCCCCCATTAATCCACACAACAAGTTTCTTACGAGAACTTCCAGATCTGTGTTCACGGAATAACCAGAAAAAGAGATTGGCTGCGTCGTCGTCCGCTATTGGAAGCTGGCCAGCGTGCATCAATGGTCTCTGATGGCTAGGAATCAGCGCGATCCCCTTTAACTCAGATACAAAATAATCAGAAGCTTTAGCGCTATCTTCCATTGACGACGCTAATTGACATACTGCAACACTAATCAACAGTAGTCTGGTAATGATATTTGCAAGAAACATAGGATTATTGATAAGGCGCGTGGATAGTTTCCGTATCAAGAAATAAGATCTCAGGTCAGAGCTACTTAACACACATCTAGAATTATGCATTAAAATGATTATTATTATTAATTTTTTTTTTCTTTTTCTTTTCTTATTATTTTATAAAAAAAAAAAAAATATGCTATATGAAATTTACAAGAGGTACTGGGACACCTATTTGACCAGGGTAAACCTTCAGTAACATTTGTGCATTTTTAGCCTCCATGTTAAGTAAAGCAGCAGGTTCATCTAAAGGTTCTAAGCCTAATGGGAAAGTACTATGATGAACGCCAATGGTTAAGTTAGCGTTCAAGATCTTGGCAGATATGACAGCTTCTGCTGGATTAATATGATGGGAGTGAGTGAGTTTAGGTGATCCGTACTGTCCAATTGGAGCAAGGAATAATTTCAATGAACTATTAGGGTAGAAATGAGATTTTACTGCCTTAAACAAGTCTTCGTGAAATCCAGAGTCTCCCATATGATATAGTAAGGGAGATTTATTCTTAAATAGAATGAATGAGCACCATAGGGTAGTATTTGCGTCAACTAACCAATTACCCAGCCAGTGCATTGCAGGAGTACATGCGACGCTGAACCCGTCCGTCGCTTGAGACGACGACGAGTACTGGCCGTCCTTTTTCTGCAAGTAGAGCTTGTTCCACCAGTCCATCTCAACAATTCTCGACAGCTGGACTCCTAGCCGCTGAAGCTGGCGACCGACGCCGAGCGGGACTACCCAGAGCGCTGCTGGGCTGCTGTTCACCAAATGGCGCACAGCGGCGGGCTCGAGATGGTCCGGGTGGTTGTGGCTAACCAACACGATATCCGGTTGAGGGAGCTGCTCGAGCGCGATTGGAAGCGGGCCAATGCGCTTAGGCCCCACTGGCGCAATAATGCGGTCGCCAAATACTGGATCTGTCAATATTGTCATCTCAGGAGTCTCAATTAACGCTGTAGACTGGCCAAGCCAAGTGAGCTTGGACGCTGTTGGACCAGAAACGGGTAACCGGTCCTCAACAAACTGCTCATAGTGTTTCTGACGATGCAATTCTGTAGTTACTCCTAATCTCTTGATTTGATTATAAACAAAGTCAAAGAATGTCTCATATTTGTACTCTTTAAATGGATTATGGTACCTGCCCCAAATAATAAGCGGCAGATACTTTCGCGTCACATCGCCATCAATCTCAAACTGCGCATTGCGTCGCTTAATCTCACGACTTGTCTGCCAGAACACACTGCCTGCATATACAGAGTATCCTAGTATCCCTAGCGCTGATAACCGTAAAAGTCTCAAGGCCATGATCGCCAGCTCCTCCACCAGCTACAGCGAAGAAAAAAAGTATAGCTCGCACTGGAGCCCTGTCCTGCTCTAGGAGTACTGCGATGGGCTGCTGCCCTTTTAGTTGAGCCGGAGCCCTGGGCTGGGTGGGCCCTGGTGTTTCTTTTTCCCTCCAACCGCTCGGGTCAATGACCCGGGTGTATCAGAGAATCGGCAGTTCGTGTGCGCGATATGCGCTAGAAGAGCGCATATGCTAAGTACCTATATTTCTGCCGCGAGTGCGAATATATCTGTATAGTATAAACACACTATAATATATGCGAGCTCCGGGTCCACGACCTTGTCCGAGTAGTTTTTACCTTGCTGCGCAGCTCCACTTACGTTCTCATCGGACTTTCTCGGCATGCCATCCGTCCGGGGGTTATATTATAAGGTCGATGCGCCCCATCGCAAAATAACGTTATTTTTTGCAGATAGTCAGCCATTTCCTAATAGCCAAAAAGAAAAGAGAAGAATAAAAAAAAAAAGGTTTTAACTGAAATGAATCAATAAATTTAACAAGCAAACAAAACAAAACAAAACAAGATAAACAAGATAATATGCCACTCAAGAACGATATTATACTATTTGACGTACGATTACGTACGGCTCATAAAGACTTAATCTTACTACGAGGTTCAGAGCTTGAAGCCCCAGCCGTACCATTATCAGGAGATATTGTTTTACTGTTTTCAGGACCTATTGGTATTAAAAAAGTTTCTCTTAAACTTATAGGAACTTATGATTTACAAGTTGCTACTACTTCAATAGATGATGGTATCCATAACAGTATCCCGATCCGCGAACTGCGAACTTTATTTGAGTGTCTGTGGCCTAATTTACTAATAGATTCTAAAGGTATAGTTACTACTGATAAACAAATAAATACTGAAAAAGTTACTAAAACTATACACAAAACAAAATCTACTACTTCACTCCTTAGTCGCAAACATTTTATGAGATCTCATCAATCCAGCGCAAACATTGTTACCTTGGCTGACGCATGCAGTTGCTATGGTACGCCGTTCCATGACCTTCAAACTGTTGATAAAGAGTCTTTAAATGAAAAAACTTTTGTTTTACCAAAGGGTAATTATGATTTACCATTTGAGATTGTTTTACCTGGTAATCTTTCTGAAACTGTGGAGGGATTAACTACTGGTAGTGTTCTGTACAGATTTCAAGCATCTGTAGTAAAAGCAAGCACCCCTCACCAGCACAGTTTAGCATTTTACAGAACTGCAAGTGGAAGCATAACTAAGTTTAGATACTTGAGAATATTTAGAACTTTACCAGCTGATCTTTTATTAGCCCCTGAGCCAATTACAATCAGCAATATATGGCCTTCTAAGATACAGTATGTGGTTGACTTGCCCTCTAGACATGTCGGAGTAGGTGGGAAGCTACCGGTGAAGATCAACCTTGTGCCCTTATCCAAGAAACTTAGGTTGGGTAAGATCAAAATGTCTTTATTAGAGTGTTTCTCTGTCAAGACCAAAGAGAATGTTGTTTATGATAATCATCGGAAAATATATACAAAGATTGTTACTCCAAATGTGAATGAAGAGCGTTATATAGTTGATGGATCTGATTCTCTGATACCTGGATTAACAGATACTGATGACCCTGAGACTTTCTTACGTATTAATCAAGATGATTGGATTGTTAATACTGTTTTTGATGTACCATCTGATATAAGAGATATATCACAAGACTGTGACTTACAAGATGGAATTATTAAGGTCCGTCATAAGTTTAAAATAAAGATAGGATTAGTGAACCGTGATGGCCATCATAGTGAGTTGAGAGCTAATCTACCAGTGATTGTTTATATAAATCCTGGTATTCCTATCTTGGGTAGACACTCAGTGATTGATGCTACAGGTAAAGTACATCACCAGAAGCTGAGCGATCCATTGTTCACCAGTATTACCAGTCCAGGATCTGTTGGTGATAGTCTTAATATATCTACAATTGGTGACTTGGATATAAATGACCCACTTTTACGAGGAAATAATGGAAGTCCAAGTCTTCGTGAGAACGCTAGTGAGTTACTTTTAAGTGAGTTGGTCGCTCCACCGGACTATAAAAAACACGTTCTCGACCAAGTTTTCGACCCCCAATCAATGTCTAGATCTAGCTCGCTTGGAACAGGACCTGAACTATCACCTGTTCCATTCTCATCACATAGTAACAGTGCGCTAAACTTAATCCAGCTCAGTGCGTCGTTCCCAAATAGCCCCAGAGAACCATCGTCACCCGCTGTATCAAGAAAGATGTCTTTAGAGAAATTCATGCACATCCCCAGCTACGCTGAGGCACTTGATGAACACTCAGGAGCAGAGTTGAGCCCTGCTTATAAATACTAGAACTTCTATCTCATCACCGTTTATCTTACTGTAGACCGTGCCCTTATAGATTACCTGATTCGATGCAGGTTCCGGGTAACGATCATCCGCATCATAATAGCACATAAAAGATGAGGGAGGGCGCCCCCAATCTATAAGCTGTTGACATAGTTGTTTTTTTAATAAAAGTAATGACAGCTTCTGGCAGCAATTCTTTTGAGAAACGTATTGCAGAGGCACAAGTATCTGAGGATGCTTGGAAGGGTAATTGGTTAAAGATTTTCAAAGTTCTTTTAGATGTTATTCTTCGAGGTACAATCAAGACTAATGACTTTGAGAGATTAGTATTAAGAGAACCTAATGATTGTGCAATTGTAGCTAAATATTCTAAGATTGAAGATTTTAATATAACTGAAGATGGATATTCTACTAAAATTGAACCTTTTACTGTTAGTCTTTGTACTTTAAGAATACCACATCCTTTAAGAAGATTTATTCCAAAAATTGATAAAGTTGACCTTGAAGAGAATTGTAAACATTTAAATATTGATGATAAACCAGAAAAGGTTAAATATCTTAAAAAATTAGAATCAAATCTTAATAAATTACCAGTAATGGTACTATTGCATGGATTAGGAGGACAGACTTCACAATTTGAAGAACTTATATTATTATTATCACAATCCTGTGATTGTTTTGCCATTGACTTACCAGGATTCGGGAACTCTAGAGGCAATTCACCTGTTGGGAAGTCAATGATGAAATTAGAAGATCTGGAGAGAAGCAGATTGCATGAGTCATTCTATGGCATGCTGTGGGACCAGTTCAGCACGGATAATATTGCCCATATGGTAGCTTTCATAATCAACAACGATCCGCAACTTGCGGGCCGCGAGGTTGTATTGATTTCGCACTCTATGGGAACGCATATCGCCATTAAGGTGAGCAATATTCTCAGTCAGGTAAAGGCGATGATTCTTCTATCGCCCACGCATTACACCAAGTCGCATAATGTTACCGAGGTTCCTAAGAAAGTGCCGGAGCACAATAAAGTAAGCTGGTTCTTGAAGGCAGTGACATTCTTCCCTATATTACTAAACTTGTACAGAGTGCTCGACCGACAGGGTGGATTGTACTCGCATCTGATTGCGAGAATGGTAGGCGACACAGCGAGTATGCACACACGGATTCGCCAGATCCGTTGGAACCTTGACAGCGACACTGAGGCATGGATACGGTACGTAAGCAGATTTGAGAGGGTTACAGAGGATGAGTTTGTGAGAAGTTTGACGAGGGTCAGCTCTAAGAGTGGTTGTAAGGTTTACATAGCGTGTGGAGATGAGGATAAGGCTACTCCGATAAAGACAGGACTTGGGGAGATGGAAAAATGTGCGAAAAAGTTTGATTTATCAGCACAGTTTGTTACTATTCCACATTGTGGCCACTCTATTATATTGGAAAAGCCAGAGATTGTTAGTGGCTCAATTTTGAAGTTTTTAGTGGATCAGGTTGACGAATGTTTAGATCCTTCATTTGTGTTAACACTTAAGGCTATCTTAAATGGTGATAAATGGGGGTTAAAGAACTTGGAAAAATGGAGATCAGTGCAGAATGTTAGCGATGCGATTATGAATCCGCGTACTGGAGAAATTGCGCCATTATTAGCTATGAAAACTCTTAGAAATAATGACCCTGAACATTCACCTGAAGCATTAGAGAATAGTAGACAAGATATTGTTGGAATTTTAGATATTTCTGCTACTGGTACAAGTGATTCTTATGATCTGAAATTATTTAAAAGAATTGATTATAGAAAACTTGCAACAGTTTCTAAAATTCCACCAGATCCAAGACTTGTTCGTAATTTTAATGATCTAACTGAACAATTATTAAAAGAAAATACGAGCTCTGGGGTAGTAACAAAAGATGGACCCTTTATTGCAGTACATTGTCATTATGGATTTAATAGAACAGGATATTTAATTTGCTGCTTTTTAATTGAAAGATTAGGTTGGTCAGTTAGTGAATCCTTGGCTGCATTTAAATTAGCAAGACCTCCTGGAATTAAACATCCTCATTTCATTGACAGCTTATATGTTCATTACGAATTAGAATAACTTTGGTGGCGGTGGCTGGTGTGCGTGGCGCATGCTGAATAATTGTTGAGTAATGTCCGATAAGAGCATACAATAACTGTGGCGCGCGAGAAATCGGCTGATTTTTAGTAATGAAGCAGATGTGCCCCGGGGATGGAACGTCTCATATTTATATAAACAGAATTAGCGCGCGTTCAAATATCTGTTAGTGGTTTTTTTTAAAAAAAAAAAATATATTATAAAAGATTATTTAAAGGATTTATTGAGTTTTAATAATGCCAAAGATAGTACTCCCAGCTAAAGTAACAAGTTACATATTTTTAACATATATTGGGGGAGCCATGACTTTACCTTTTGCTGGTGCTGCTATGGCAGAGAAGGACCCTAACAGCATAGGTGTATTCGACCATGAGCACTACAGAAGACAGAAAGCTTAAAGCTGGGGCTGATATCCAAATATTACGGCAGGTTCGCAAGTACTGAATATAAGTTTATACTGAACTTGGCCGGGCTGACATACAAATATTACGACAGGTTCGCGGGTGTTAAATATCACTTTATACTTTGACCTTAACTGAGGCTGATATTCAAATATTACGGCAGGTTCGCGGGTATTGAATATAAGTTTATACTATACTTGGCTAGGCTGACACGACAGGTTCGCGAGTATATGAGTATATAAATATACTGGTATATATATACCAGTAATGAGTGCATAATTGTTTCTTCTTTTTTTAATATTAATTGGTTTCTTTATTATATAAATAGATGGTGTTTCTATGGCTTTTTTTCTCTCTCCTCTACTATATATAATAAACGGTGTTTCTACGACTTTTTCTTTCTTTTGTAGATATTTTAAAGGTTCAATAAGGATCAATCATAATACATCTCTAATCAAATAAACGCTTAGCTTGATAGTCTAGCGAAATCATGGGATTGACAGATTGGAATGTGTTTCTAATCACTTTGATCTAAACCTAAATATCCACAGTTTCTGTGCTGAAAGAGTACCGCTTACTCCAGCAACTCAGGAGCTGTAAGTAGTAGTGGTAGGTGAGAGAGGGAAGGACAGGCAAACGCCGCAGATTTATAAAAATTTTCTCGCCGGTTGCGAGCGCTGCTGGCCGATGTTTGATTTGGCGTAGGAAGAGGCTGCGCGACGGCATGGTTCAGCAGCGGTCAATTGTGGGGTTTTTCCGGAAGAAAAGCGGCGGCGGCAGTGGTGGTGAGTCTGCGGTGGGCACTGGAACGAGCGGCGGTCTGACGGGCGTGGAGAAGCCTGTGACCGCGGCGACCAAGTCTGTGATAGGCCAGTTCAGGTGCGGCGGCGCGGCGCCAGGCGCGACAGTCAGCGACCACGAGCGGTTCAAGGCGAAGCTCAAGCCGGGAAGGCGCGCTGCCGATCCTGCTGGTGAGCCTCAGCCGCCAAAGAAGAAGGGGAAGCGGTCGGCTGGTGGTCTAACCCCGTTGGAGGCTCAAATGGTGGAGCTTCAGCGGGAGCATCCTGGTATGGTATTAGCAGTTAATGTTGGGTATAAATACAAGTTTTTTGGACCTCATGCTAAGGTTTGTGCTCCAATTCTTAATATTCTTTTAATTCCTGGTAAAGAGACTATTGATGATAGCAATCCGCAGGATAAATTTTATGATAAATTAGCATATTGTTCAATTCCTGATAATAGGCTTCATATACATCTTAAACGATTGATTTCAAATGGACTAAAAGTTGGAATTGTTGAACAAACAGAGACTGCAGCTATAAAGACTTTTAGTAGTAATAAGAATTCATTATTTGAGCGGAAATTGGTGAATGTTTACACTAGTGCGACATATATTGAAGATGAGAAGGAAGATGCCGTGTTTGGTACTAAAGGAGGGGATTGCATTGTGAGTATTGTTGAAGATGCTAATTCAAAGGATCACTTGTCTATTGTATCGATTAATCCTATTAGTGGGGAAATAGTTTATGATGATTTTGAGGATGACTACTTGAGAAATGAGCTAGAGACTAGGTTGTACCATCTTAGACCCAGTGAGTATGTTGTATACGACGATATCTCACCTAGCACGTTAAAGAAGATTGATTTCTTTCAGAATATCAACAAAAAGATCCGAATCAATAAAATTCCTGTTCCCTTTAAGTCATCTACCATGAGCCAGACCAACTCGATGTCTGATATCAGGGACTATTCAATGGCTATCGTAGATGAAGCGGCGCGGGCGAAAATGATTGATTTTGTACTGGTTCTATCGGTGCTGTGCCAACAGGCGTGCTTGTTATTGATCAATTTCCTCAAAGAGTTTTCGTTGGACGCCTCGTTCCAGATCAGAGCCAACTACGTCCCATTTCGGGACCAGCAGTGTATGCTCTTGAACCACAACACTCTCCAGTCGTTAGATATTTTTGTCAATACAACCACAGGAACTTCCAAGGGCTCGTTGCTCGAGTTTCTCGACCACACTAAGACTATCTTTGGCTATCGGATGCTCCGTCGCTGGATCAGCAGACCGTTGATCCACCGTGAGCCGATAGAAGAGCGCCTCCAGGCAATTGAAGATATCAAACAGGGAGTTTCGCTTGGAAGTTTGGTAGTAGAGAGAATGTCTACTCTTTTGAACAACTTGCCAGACTTGGAGAAGTACTTGAACCGGTTACATTATCGCAAATCGAGCCGTAAAGAGATATACTTGTTTCTCAAGAACATGGCAATGATTTCAGATAAAGTCCTGAGCTATACTGAGCTGGACACACTGTTTGTCAAGTCGCCATTGTTGTTGCAAACGCTCGGAGAGTTGCGCCAGGTAGGATCTCAAAACAAGGAAGCAATAGATAAGTTCCTTGCAGTAATCAACATTCAAGCGGCTATGAACGACCAGGACAAGGATATGCAGACAGCTGAGTACTTCAACTCGAAATTTTCTCGGTACTCGCAGATCGAGGAGATCAACGACAAGATCGCAGAGGTGGAGGAGTCGCTTCACGAGCAACTCGAGGATGTGAGAACTCTTTTAAACAAGCCTCACATGGAGTTTCGCACCATTGGCAAAGATGAGTATCTTCTTGAAGTGACCAGAGCAAATTTAAAGAAGGTCCCTAATGACTGGTTGAAGATCAATGATACGAAAGCCGTGGTGCGGTTTCGGTCACCGCAAGTGACAGACTTGCTCAAACGTCTCAACTATCAGCGAGCTATGATGATCCAGACGTGCAATAGACTTTATAACGAGTTTCTCCAAGAATTGGACGTGTCATACTTGGTATTCAGTCATCTAATTAAGTTATTGGGCGTGTTGGACTGTCTATTCTCTCTCACCGCGGCCTCGGTTAACGTCTCTAATTATGTCAGACCCAAGTTCATGGATTCCCAGTTAATCAAAGTGGTAAACGGACGCCATCCTATGGTGGAGTCTCTAATCTCCAGCTATATTCCTAACGATATTGACATGCTGAAGGATAAGGGAAGGGCATTGGTGCTTACGGGCCCAAATATGGGAGGTAAGAGCTGCTATGTCAGACAGATTGCAATTATTGTTATCATGGCCCAAATTGGAGCATTTGTTCCTGCTGATCTGGCTCAATTAGGAGTATTTGATGCTGTTTATACTCGTATGGGATTCAATGATAATATACTTCAAGGGAAGTCTACTTTTATGGTTGAAATGTTGGAATGTCAACAAATTATAAATAGATGTACTTCTAAATCTTTAGTTATTCTTGATGAAGTTGGACGTGGAACTGGTACTACGGATGGAATTGCTTTGGCATATAGTATTTTAGATTATTTTATAAATGGTAATAAATCCAAACAACCCTTTGTTTTATTTATTACTCATTATACTGAATTATGTGATATTGAAAGACAATATCCTAATATTGTTAAAAATCTTCATATGTCATATTCAGAATATAAATCTAATCCAAATGATAAAATTGGTGATGTTATATTTCTTTATAAGGCAGTGGAAGGCTATGCAAAACAATCATATGGACTCAATGTTGCTAAACTCTCTGGTATATCCAAGGAAATTGTTAGTAAAGCAGCTGAAGTATCGATTGTCTTGGAGCAAAAGAATGAGATCTCCAAGTTATATCAATGGTCGACAAAATTGAGCAGTATTATAGCAAACTGCACTAATAATGGAGATATTTCTAAACTTCTTGAATTCGCAGGCGATCAGGAAGAATGATAAATAATAAAATTATACAAGATGTGGTGCTAATAAAAAGTTTGGAATAGAACTCTTTATATAATAAATATGCTTACAAGCACCACAGTGCATTTCACCCTCAGTAATTTGAGTTTCTATAAGTAAAACATGTAAGTCACGTAATAATTGCTCATTTTCTGGATCCTTTGGGTCAATGTCTTCAGGTTTTGTTGAAGGAAGGCCAGTGTTACCCAACTCTTCAGCTACCTGGACCACTGCGGACCAGTCAAGGCGACCGAGCATCCCAGCAAGAAACTCGGCGTCAAATTCTTGTTCCTCTTGTACAAGCTCACAGTTCTTGTAATGGAGAGGGAATGACTCTGGGGCTCCCTCGCACTTCTGAATCGGACAGCGCACAAAGTTGGTAGTTAAGAACTTCATACTCTCTTTACCTTGTCCTTGGGTGCCTCCCATTAAAATTTTTTTTTACCCTTCGATGACAGGGTGTGCACCCCCATTTCCTGGCTTTTTCCGAAAGCGGTAAGGGTTGTTGACATTTCTGCAAATGAATAGAAAATTCTCCATTGATCTTCCTGTTAGCGGATGAACAAGTATTAGATATAACAAGGGGGTGAACAGAACAAGAAACTATGGGCAAATTTCGATTGCTGAAAACATTTCAGGGACAAAAGAGATTTAGTGCTGCTGATTTCTCACAGCCAACTTTAGTAGCTGATGGTAAGGACGATGAGGCCTATCAAACACCTTTTGATAAGCAACAGCAAAACAGTTTAAGTTATCAATTTTCTAATGATGAAGATGATGTAGTATCAGAAAGACCGGATACTGCTGTATCAGGTATTACGCCTCAGCAATCACCTTCAAAGTTACCGACACTCGATCCGAGACATCCAGAGGGCTACAGATCTTCGATATTGTTCACTGATGAAGAAGACGAGCACGGTGACACCGCTACGCCGTTGCCATCGCCTACCAAGAAGAACCACTTATCTTACCAGCAGCATGTGAGAAATAGATCGAGTGTCAGCTTGATGAAGACACATCTGAATGTGCCAAACTATGAGTTTGACGAGCCCTCAGCTGCAGATTTAAAGCCAAGCCCTCAGTACCATGTGAAAATCGTGGTTGTTGGTGATGGTGGTTGTGGGAAGACTTGCTTACTAGTTTCATACTCTCAAGGTGAATTTCCAACAGTTTATGTCCCCACAGTGTTTGAAAACTACGTTGCACATGTACAAACTCCTAAGGGTAAAACTGTAGAGTTAGCTCTTTGGGATACTGCTGGACAGGAAGAGTATGATAGATTAAGACCATTATCTTATCCAGATGCTGATATTTTCCTTATATGTTATTCTATGGATAATCCAGTATCATTAAATAATGTTAAGCTGAATTGGTATCCTGAGGTACAACATTTTTGTCCATTAGTTCCAATAATACTTGTTGGACTTAAAGCTGATTTATATCAACTGAAACATACAACTACAAAAATTGATAGAAAAGTTACTAAGCTGATTGCCCATGATATTGGTGCCATTGCGCACATTGAGTGCTCATCAAAGACCATGTTTAACGTCAAGTCGGTCTTTAACGTCGCTCTTGATGCTGTAGTGCGCAAACTTGATCAGCCAGCACAGGAACAGAGTATTATTATGAAAAAGACTAGAAGTCCTACTAAAAAGCAGGAAGAACTGGCTACTGATAATGCCTACTATGTCTCACAAAAGACACCAGCTCGGGCTCGCAAATGTATAATATTATAGAGGGGGGGATTTACTTTTTTTTTGTTTCTAGTTTAATTATTGCTATTTCTTGTTTGTTATATTGTAGATTACTATTCTATTTATAAGCCGTTTTCTTGTAATTTTAAGTGAGACTAGAAACTGTTTCCTGTCAAATGGTCTTTCCTGAGTCTGACAGCATGCATAAAACCACGAATGTGTCACTGAATCCTCTAGCAATGCTACAGTGGATTTTTTTCGTTTGCTACTGGCTTGTCTTGGGGCTCAGTGAGTTGATAGCCAGCAATCAGGTCGCGGTGTACTGGGGGCCCAACTCGCCAGACGGCCGCGGCAGGGAGCGGTCGCCCACGCTCGCGGAGGTGTGCGCCATGAGTATAGATTACGTTATTGTTTCATTTATTGATGACTTCTCAAGCCCTGAACCTGCACTCTTGCGCGACGGTTTCTCTAGAGAATTTCAGTACGATAAGGAGACGCTATTAGGGCATATGAAACTATGCAGAGAGAGGTACAGTACTAAGGTTCTAATATCATTGGGCGGTGAGACTGGAGATTACAAATTCTTATCTGAATCTCATGCCATTTCGTTTGCTGATGATATAATCAATTATTATGGTAACGCTATCGATGGAATTGACTTGGACATTGAGAAATGTAATAGTGGTAAAATTGACAGCGACAATCGTACATGCAGCGATAACCATAATCAATTATACACTGCATTCGTACACAGCGTAGGCCGTAATCGCAGCTTAATCGTTACGGCCTCACCCCAGTGTCTCTGGCCTGACATGTACATGAATAACGTCATTCTATCTGGAGAAGTTGATATCATATTTCTACAATTTTATAATAATTATTGTGACCAAAGTAACTGGCAAAAATGGCTATCACTCACAACTGCTAAAATAATGATTGGCGTACCTGCAGACCCGTCTGGGGCGGAAAATGGGTACCTAGATAAAAATCGATTATATCATACTCTAAAAATAATATACAAATCAGTACTAGATTACCCTAATCGTTTCATAGGTATATCATTATGGGAAGCATCATTAATACCATCAAATCCAAAATATCTTTTACTTGTTAAAAATTTATTAAATCAATTATTTATCAATAATACTGCAAATTCCAGTTCGCGTTTCAATTATACTATTATCCCATTATTACGGTATACACTATGGTGGATTATTATATTAATATGTTAAGACAGGTAAGGTGGTTCCCTCTTTAAAACAGAGAGGGGAACTTTTGCCGATCTGAGGGATTTAAATTTTTTTTTTTTTTTCTTTATTTTTTTCTCACTACATTTTTTCTTTTCACTTTCCTAATTTAGTACCTAACAGTCTCAGCGCGCACATAACCCTAGGGCGAGATAATTGGTTGATTGTGATGTAATTTAATAAATTTTTCCTGCATAATAGTAGGAGTATAAATCAGTGGGAATTGGCTGTTTTCTTAAAAAAAAATTTTTTGGTAGTTTTTATAAAAAACACATACAAACGTTGAAAATTAGTTTTGGAAATTGGTAGTAATTAAATAAACTTTTTCAAGTTTATATTTTTTTACTTAATTTATATTTGATAAATTTTATTGGCCGTGGTGTCTGTGTTATGCAGTATCACTGGTACTAGGTTATCTTTTTATTAGAAAAAAAAAAAAAATTTAAACAATAATTTTAATTGAATTAATTATAAATAATGGGTCTCTTTACTAAGAAAGAGTGCAAGTTTTCAAGCTTTAATGAGAAGCAAGACTACATTCAGCGATGCCACGCTAAACACTCACAATGTGTGAGTTCAGTCGCAGAATGTGCGAAATCGAGAGCCAGCTCTACCAGCTCCCAAGGTTCCTCGAGTTTAACTTTTCAGCTACCACTGAGAGGTTAAGATGATAATGACCTAAACTTATTAAAAAAAAAAATCATTACATTTTTGTGTTGCAATTTTTCATCTTTTTTTTTTTTTTTTTTTTTTTGTTACTTTGTGGGTGGAAATTGACGGGGCCCTCTACCCTCTTGGCTTTGCGTCGATCGTGATTTTCCCCATCGTTTTACATCTTGGTGGCTACACATGCATCTGCATGCGCGAACTATTGACCCCGAAAGAAAAAAAATTTTGAAGGCAAAAAAAAAAAAATTTCTGTTTTGGAAACACGAGGTAAAGCAGAAAAAAAAAAAAAAAAAAAAAAAAAAAAGCAATTGTTATTATTGCTCAAAAATGTCTAGAACGGGAAAATTTTTACCCTCCTCTTCTTCTTATTTAGTTTCCTTTAGGAAATTATTTGTGTATTATATCAGCATCCATAGTGTATACTAGTACTTCTTTTGTGATTTGTATGTGTGTGTATTCTGCCATTTACGGCGCATTTATATGACCTCACGCAAAAGTACTTGCACAGGCAAAATAAAAAAAAAAATAAAAAATAAAAAGAGAGCAGCGCATTTGCATCATAATGGAATTATTCTCTCGGACACTTCTCCGGCCCCAGTACGAGTGCAGTGGTGTGAGCAAGACAGCAGTAGGCGTTCTCAGCTGTCTACATTACCCGGTACCACCACGCCGCAAGTAATTAAATCCCTTGTAGACAGTACCAAAACAGTAGTCGTAAACAACAATTAACACTCGCAAGCTTAGCATATCCAGACATAGTAAACACTGCCTGCCAGACACTGCCCGCCAGACACTCCCGGCCTCGCTCGGCAGCGACGTCTAATTCACTCGCCGCGGGGCTCGTAACGCGGGTTGATGGGCCAGAGGACGCGGCGGCGCGCGGAGCGGCCGGCGGAGGCTACGGTCGGTGGATACTGAGGTCGATGTATTGGGCAGGTCGGCCTGTGATGCAGGAGTGAATCTATATTAAGAAGAAAAAAAAGAACTATAGCGGTAGTCGGTAGGTAGAACTGACCAGGTTAGAAAGAATAGAATGTTGTTATTTAGACGTAGAATAACTTAACTCGGCATAACCGAACCAGTTTTCTTAGAATAATTTCTCATCATTTAAATTGTCTCAGTGTTAAATTATTATTGTCTCAGCAATTAAGTCATTACTGAGTTTCTGAATTATTTGCCAATTCATGAAAATTTCTTTTCCTAAGTCCATTTCCTTTAAAATCACCTATTGAAGAAGTTGATGTAGTAGTATTATCATTTATAGAGTTAGTACTTTTTGAGCCAGCGAATCCTCGCTGGCCAGCCAGCTGTCCGTGATATAGTTTCTGTGATTGAACAACAGGTTCGTCCTCTTCTTCCACTTCCGCTGGCTTGGTAGCTTGGGGCTGGGCCGCAGCATTGGACTCAACGGTTATGGCTCTATTCATGCTGAGCAACGGCATCAGCGGGTGAAATGTCGGGCCCCCGAGATTCATAGAAAATTCATACTGGTCCTTTGGTGGATATTTTACGGCCTCATTGCTAGATTCCCGATTCTTGGACTTCCGCTTGGACTTGCTCAATAGCCGGTCGAGCTTGGCCCGCGCCTCGAGCAACGTCTTTCTCAGCTCATCGTCATCTGACAGAATTTCAGCCTCTCCAGTAGCCGGGCTTTCATCCTCCTTAACATCATCATCACCGTCTGAATATTCGTCAAAAAGTCCCTTGTTGATATTTTCGCCTCCCATTAACTCCGCCTTTTTGGTCAAACACCAACTCTCAATATCAAAACCAGCACCAAAATCCTCCACTCGAAGATTTCTATCGCTCTCCTCACCTTCTTCAGCATCTGCCACACGCATCCTTTCACTCTTGTGTACCTGAATCATCGTCAATAACTCATCTAAACACTCTAAATATCCCAAATGGCGCATAGTCGTCTGACGTGAATTTGACGCCCGGTACAACGCAGCAACAGCATTCGCAGCGGTCTTAAACTCCGTAGTCATCTGGTTCTCAAGCTCCCGAAGTGTCCCCCGCGTCACAGGACGCGTCGGCGGAAGACTCGTCAGCAAATTCGAAAGATCCATCGTCTTATCCCCTCCCCTCTGCGCCTCTGCATCTTCTCTACAAAAATTTTCCTGCGGGGCTACAAACCGGTATAGAGAGTGGAAAGTGCATAGATTTCGGTATTTAAGGGCCTATACCAGCAGCAGCAGTCGAAATTATGTCTGAAAATCGCACGAGTAGCCGATTGCCTCAGCTTGGTAGCACAAATTTTCTACTTGTGCGATATCTGACTTGACTAGTCCGCCGGTAGTCCAGGAGTTACCGTTCAACAAGATTCTAGTGAACTGTATACCCTGATTAAATATTATAGATGGCATTGTGACAAACTGTAAAACAGTTGAGTCTTTTGTAGATACAATTATTGTTGATTTTTTCTTTTTACTCTTTAAATTAGTTATTGCTTCATTTAAAGTTGCTGGATCATATTCTTCATCAATTATTGCTGCTAAAAGTGTTTCTCCAGTTAAAGCAGTATTTATAAGAAAATTTCTATGATTAGATAATGGAACTTCTTGAACTTCATAATCATCTTTAGATTTTTTATTACTATTATCAATTAATATAACAATTTTAGCTAAAGCTTCTTGTCCATCTTCTCTCTTAAAATAATTATCAATAAATTGTTCAATTGCGACATCATTTTGTTCAATTCTAATAGCTAAAGTAATCTCATTTAATTTAATTTGAGAATCAACTAATTTTTGAATTGAATATTTTATAATTGATATCGCCAGTACATCTTTAGTAGCTGAAGTAATTGAAACTAAAACTCCCCCATCTCTGGTAGATCCTTCAGATTTTTTTAAATCTTTATTTGATTGTTTAGTATAAGTCATTACTTCATAAGCTGGATCCATCATGAGCCATTTCTCCTTAAAATATTTATAATTCTGTCGATTCTCTGAACTATCATCCTGCGGCTCAACCCACTGCTCTTTAAAGCATCTTTCTCCTCTAATACTCGTAACACCTTTTGGCATAGGTATTGGCGAAAATATATCTAGTGATAAATAGTATAATCCATCAAGATTCTTTAATATTACCCAAATAATTATAACCACTAGTACCACTATTATTCTTAGCTTATTGCCCCGTCTTCCTAATAGTGGCTTAAAAGGCTTCAAGTACGGCAGAGTTCCCTGACTAGCATGTCTGGAATAAGAGTACCGCCTTGAGCTGCCCTTTGCCTTTTCCTTGTGATTGATAATCGCATTTATCAGCGATAGTAGACTGTCATTAGACATCACCAATCCATCCAACTGCTGTCTTAGTTTGAATCGCGGATCTTCGATCTTCAATACACGGAGCGCGCTTAGCACTACACAGGTTAGAAAGAATATAGATATATGTATATTAAATAGAATATAATTAAACATTTTGTAACAGTTCCACTTTATTAATCTCTATCTGCTTAGCATCTTCAATTGGCAATTGCTCAGAAGGTGTGGAGTTCAACGGCTGCCAGCCTGGTGATCTCCAAGCATGAGGAACAGTATCATATAACTCATCGATATCCTCTAATTTAAGATTCTTAGTCTCATAAACCATTAGAAAAGTAAAAATAAAGGCAGCTGTATTACATGCTCCCCATATAAAGTATACTTTAGCCCCAAGTCCGGCGTTTCCTGGTCCACTATCAACGAGATATGGAGTGGCATATGCAATACCAAAATTCCAGATCCAGTTAGAAGCCGTAGATACTGCCAAAGACTTGGCTCTAAGCTTTAATGGGAAGATTTCACCACAGATAACCCAGACAATTGGTCCGAACGACAAACCAAAGAAGCCTATGAAGATGCAAATGAACGCAATCATGACTTTATTCGAGTTATCATGTCCAGCACCAGTAGACGGGCTCGCTACTGATGTTATTGAAATAATAAAATCACTAATGGCCATACCGGCAGCACCCCATAAAAGGACAGGACGACGACCAAATTTTTCCACACAGTACATTCCTGGCAAAGTGCACACACAGTTAATCACATTACAAACAATTGATATGACAAAACCGTTATCAATACCAGCGTTTTTGAAGAATGTAACACCGTAGTAAAATATGAAATTAATACCAGTAAGTTGTTGGAAAGCCTGGATACATATACCAGTGGCAATACGCTTCAATTGGTGACCCTGAGGAGAGAACACTTCGGCCCATGCTCCAAACACTGACTTGGCAGTTCCAAGGGACATTTCGTACTCATAATTAGCCTGAATCTCCGCATACTCGTTCTGGACGACGTCACTATCGATTGGATATTGACGAAGTAAACTTAAAACTTCAATAGCCCGCTCTTTTCTACCTTTAGTAACATAGAATCTAGGGGTCTCTGGTAAGAATATGAATCCAATTCCGAGTATTAAGGACCATGAAAACTGGACAGCGATTGGAATTCTGTAGCAGCCAGAATCGTTTCGCTTATGGGTGGCGTTCACGATAATTGTGGCCAAAACCAAGCCAAAGGCGAACGCAAACTGGTACAGAGACACAATAGCCCCTCGGACTCGCTTCGGAACAGTTTCCGATTGATATAACGGCACAACAGCAGCAATAAAACCAATACCCATACCAGCGAAGAATCTTCCAGCGACAAGAAGAGGAATACCAGTAGATATGGTTTGTAGCACAACACCCAAATTAAAGATTATCAAACAGCCAATAATGATAGACCATCTACGTCCAATGGTATCAGATGCTAGAGGAGCACAACAGGCACCAACAAAGGTACCTAGAGAAAGAATTGAGACGATTAAACCGTTTTCTGTGGACGAAAATTTACCAACGAGGTCCCTTGGGAACCGTTCAAGGACATAGTCCATCGCCATTACACCAGAAATATATCCAGTATCATATCTATTTATCTTGTTAGTTAAATTAATCATATTAACTTAAAAATATGATACTTACCCCATAAGCATACCACTTATGGCTGCAAAACCGCCAATAGCGATAGAAACCCCGTCCGAACCCTGGCGAAACGATGAGATGAGCTTCATTTTTCAGTTACTTCGTAGCACCACTCCAGACAACAAACGAGAGGGGGAAAAACAAGCAAAATGAGAGACTTGTTAGTAATGTTAAGGGTATTAAGGTAAACGCCCAGGAAAACTCCTGTATTTATAGTAATTGAGTGGCGTTCCTACAATCCGAGTTTTTATTTTTTTTTTTTTAGGCCCGTTTTATTTTTCATCTTCGGGGTGCACACTGACATGGGCATCCTATTATGGCAGGTACGAAAAAGCTGCAAAAACAGAGGCCGAAGTACGAGTTTGCAGTAACCACGAAGGAAGTGCTCCAAAAGAGCGTCAAGCAGCGACGACACAGCGCACTGTAGAATTATACTGTACACTATAGCCTTATACAGTAATAATGGCTTCGTTCTTTGGTTTGACAGATAGGGGGGGCAAGTAATTGCTGACCCCTCCTTATGGCCTGCCAGCTGTGAAGGACCCCGCCAGTGCACAGTTGTTGCATTGTCCCCTCTTCTAATTTACAATAAGTTGTAACTTTAAAATATGGCTTAAAAGCCAATAATTGTCTCATTTAATCATTAGTAATAACAAGATATAAATAATAATAAAAAAAAAATATAATAATAATAAAAAAAAGTGATTAAGATTAGCGAATGGAAATTTCTTTTAATTTAAGAAATTTAAACACTGACTTCAGAGTGAGCGGTAGTTTCCTTTGGTTCACTCTCAATCTTCTTAACAGCTTCAGTTTCATGGTCACCCAAGAAAGTAGTTGGGACGAATTTAGATGATTGCCAAGCGTATGGAACGGTATCATATAATTCATCAATTTGTTCTAACTTCAAGTTCTTAGTCTCGTAAACGAAGAAGTAACCAAAGACAAGACATAATAAGTTACAAGAACCCCAGATGAAGTAAACCTTGGCACCTAAATTGGCATTACCTGGACCTTCATCAACAAGATATGGAGTAGCGTAAGCAATAGCGAAGTTAAATAACCAGTTAATGGCAGTACTTAAAGCAATAGACTTGGCACGTACACGTAATGGGAAAATTTCACCAGTGATAACCCAACAGATTGGACCCCAAGTAGCAGCAAAGAAGGCAATAAAGATACAAATGAATGCAATCATAACATTATTAGCAGCACCATTATCCTTTGAGGCAACATCAGTAATAGAGATAATGTAATCAGCGACAAACATACCAGCAGCACCAACGAGGACTAATGGACGTCTACCAGAGAGTTCAACTAAAAGGATACCTGGGATTGTCATAACGGAGTTAATAACGTTACAAACAACAGAGATAAGGAAAGAGTTGTGAATACCAGCATTCTTAAAGAAAGTAACACCATAGTAGAAAACGAAGTTAATACCAGTAAGTTGTTGTAAAGCTTGGATAACCATACCAGTAAATAATCTCTTTCTTTGATGGTTACCAGCACCAACAGTATCTAACCAACCAGCAGAACCAACAGTTGATTCATATTCGTGACTTGCTTGGATTTCTTCATACTCTTCAAGAATGACAGGATGGTCGGCAGGTAATCTTCTAAGTCTGTGTAAAGAATCAATAGCACCTTCTTTGTTACCGGTCTTAACGTAGAAACGAGGACTTTCTGGAAGGAACAAGAAACCAACACCCAAGATTAAAGCCCAAGCAAATTGGATACCAATTGGGATACGGTAAGAACCAGAATCATTTCTGTTGTGAGTAGCATTGTTAATAATGTTAGCGAGTAACAAACCAATAGTGATAGCAAATTGATACAAGGAGACTAAGGCACCTCTAATCCACTTTGGAACACACTCGGATTGGTATAATGGAATGGTGGAAGAAACGAGACCGACACCGAGACCAGCGAACACTCTACCAGCGACTAATAATTTAATACCAGTAGCAGCAGTTTGTAAGATAATACCAAAGTTGAAAACAACTAAAGCCAGGAGAATTAAAGTCCAACGACGACCGATCCAATCATTAAAGAGAGGAGCAGATAAAGAACCAACAAAGGTACCAAGAGATAAGATAGAAACGATCAAGGAATTTTCAGAAGAAGAGAATTTACCTGGAGTATCTTCTGGGAAACGATCCAAGACGTAATCCATAGCAAGGACACCAGAAATAGTACCAGTGTCATAACCGAAAAGGATACCACCAAAGGCAGCAAAAACACCAACGAAGATTGCCATAGCAGCGGAACCTTCAGAACGTTCATCAGTATTGACGAAACGCTTAAAAAGCGATTTATGAGTAGCAGTAGACATTGCTTAAAATTATTAAAAGATCTAAGATGATGAAATTCAAATAAAAAAATATGGGGAAATTAAGGCTATATTTATAGACAAAATTTGTGTATCATGTTATGACGGAAAAAAATTGGAAGGGCTGAATGATGGGGTGAACTTGCTGCATCTTAATGCGGCTGGAAAAATTAACGCATGATACAGTTAAAATACGGGGAAACTGCAGATACCAACATTAAAAATAAAAAAATTTAGTAAAAAAGGTGAATGCAAAATCAACTCCAATTTAAAAATTTTTAAAGATAATATTTTTATTAAAATATTTAAGAATTAATTAATAATTTATGTATAATATTAAAGTATTATTAACTATTTTTTTTATCATGAAATCTGTTTCCGCCGCATATTAAAATGTAGGTTTAATTTTCGGAAAATCCTGGGGATCATGGAGAAATGTGGGGGTTGCGTGTATGTCGGCACCTAGGGTCACATATGCGTTTAAATTAGTACACACGTAGGAAAAATTATATGTAACGGCATAGCATGGCAACTTATAACCATTCCTCCGGAACGTAATTGCATCACAACTTACAGGTATATACATGACTATCTCTGTATATAAAAAAAAAATACATAAACATTCTACAGAACATATACATGATTCATAGTTGCCTTAATATGATATGATTTAGATACAGCTTGATACGAATAAAATGAATGGCGAAACTTGGGTAAATTAGTATAATAACAAACTAATAAATTAGCCAGCATATTTTTAAGATCCAAAGGTAAGCTTCCTAATTGGGATTAGGTTTTTCTCCACTACAAGCTTGCGCCGAGTTACTTGTGGAGAAATAATCCGTAAATAAGTAGAAACTAATTTAAATATTTTATAATTATATTACATAATTGATATTAAAAAATAGAGAATTTAATTAATAATAATATATTCTAAAATATATTTTTATTAAAAAAGTATTTGTTTAAATGTAATAATATTAAATAATTAGCAAGTAGTAGGCTTATCTTGCAGTTGTTCCATTACCTAGCGCTACCCCGGAAAAAATGTTTTACAAATTTTCCGGGCGCATACTAAAACGTCATGGCTTATTATGCAGTTAATAGGGTCTAGCCCCCCCACATTTTTTATAAAACATAACAAAAAAAAAAAAAAAATTATACTACATTACACGCTTAGAGTATACAAAGTAAACTTGGGAGAATTCCAAGAAAAAATTCTATTTCTAATACTTTTTTGTTCGGATTAACTTAATTTTCCATATACCCCCCCTCAAGTATTGTATGTACCAATTCATAATTTATACATTGTAAATTAATTATTGAATGAATTTATGCACTCTATTATCTAATAATTATTTTAATAGTGGAGAGCAGCATCAATAATCGGCAGTCTTTATTAGTAGAACTACTATAGTTAAATTTTCCAACATATTTTTCCGCAGGTCAAAATATGAAACTAAAAACCCTTTTCGGAATTTTTTACAAAATAACTATTAGTTTAACCGCTAGAATGGGTTTCATGTTATATTTAATAAATGACCATATAATACTCGCTTAAAATTGTTGAGTGAATAAGTATACAGTAATGCATCCTATGGTGGTATGCTTAATAGCTGTATTATTGGGTTAACATGATACTTGACTGTTACTACTATAGCAGAACTGGATCGGAAGTTTTAAAGATCTGCCACCCCCTAAAACTTGGACGATAGTACCAAAAAAAAAAAAAAAGATCTCTCAGGCTAAGAACTCCACCCTTCCTCTCCACTCGTTTCCAACCACCACCAAAAACCTGTAGAATGAAAATTTTTCTCGCATTACGAACGGTATCTAGCTTTTTTGATACTTTATACAATACGATAATCATGGCTCCTTCTTTCTTACCATTTATTTTTTTGTACAATAGCGAAGTGCGCGCGACAGTAATGTACCATGGGCTATATTGTACAAGGCTGAACTCCTCAAGCCGAGCATGACACCCAAACACTGTCGCTTAGTGTGAAGAGAGGGGTAGCACGCGTGGCTGTCTATGTGTCTAACTTCACAGTACATCTCAACTGAGAGTATCTAAGATACTCGCAACACTCTATAGTCGTGTTATTAACGTACGACCGCTAATTTGTCCCGCATCAAAGGCTGCGAGCACCCTGGAGCGTGCTTGGAAGAATATTGTCTAGAATATCCACTGGTATAGACAGATACCGTCATTTCTTGGCCAGTTATCTCGGTGAATCATGATTTTTCCGGCCCAACCCCGCTGATAAGGTTGATGCTTCGAAATGATAGGCCCAAGTTAACTTGTGCAGCGCCGTGTGACATGGTACATTTTGTGTTAGGTAGGACTCACAATTGAAAGTAAATCTCAGCACAATTACCAGGAGGGGAGAGTGGCTGTATAGCTTCTTCTCTTGGTGCAAATTTACTGCTATGCACAGTAAATTGTAAGCTGTGCTAGCAATAGCCCCACAGTGTATCCCCCAGATCACACTCCCAAACTGTACAGTGTAGTCTTTAAAGTAATGGTGTAGCTATGATAAGGATCCATACTATGGTGAGCGAACATTTTCAGCCCCTCGGCTTGCTTTAGGGAGGACAAGGACTGGTGATGCATGCTCCGAGTGCGCAGTCCTGTTGCCACGGCTGTACCGCGTCGTTCGCATAAGGGTCGCGCAGGGTCCAATATTGTAAAAGGCCAGTTTGACCTGCTGGAGCTGTGTGGTGGTCGTCAGAGTGCCAGAATTTGTCCACCGTTGTTAATTCCACGCTGAGTTGCTGGTAAAATGTGAGTTTTAAGACTATTTGAGACCCTTCTACTATTCCAGTACTTTCACGGCTGGCAGGGCTTACAAAAACAATAAGAAACCAGAAATTGCTGATGAAACCTACTATATGAGGGATGAAAAGCTGTTTATACTCCAGAAATTACGACGGGAGGGTTTGAACACGCTCGCGGTGGTTGGAGGAGGCCGTGGGGTCGGTCGGTCGGTCAGTGCTGCTGCGCCTACAGTGCGGCTCAGTGACAGTGGGAACATACTAAAAGGACAATCTTAACTAAAATTACCAAAAGATTTAGTTTGAACCAAAAGAGAAATGAAATGGGTCAGGGTGCAGTGTTACAGATGTGGCCCTGGAATCCAGTATTGCATGAAACAGTGCTTGCAGTATACATACATCGCTTCCATGAACTATCGAAACTCTGAATTACTTTGCACGAACTAGCCTTTCTATAGTTAGACACACTACTAAATAAACGAACAAGACATACAGGAAAAGAAACAAGTAAATAATACTAATACTAATATAGATGTAAAATTATAAGAGAAATGATCGTTACAGTAAATCTGCCGAGCATGTTGGATGTACGGTGCTGAATCCCGGTCCCTATTCCCAGTTGACTCTATGCAGGATCTGTTTGAAGTTTATATTGAGATACGATAACTACTTAAACCCTTGAAAGGTATCTAATCAATGAGGATTACTAATTCATAGAAAAGAATAATAATAATAATAATAATAATAATAATAATGATGATACTAAACTGTATGTTTTTTTTGCTTACGGCCAGTGTTTTGGGGGATACTTCATTAGATGAAGCACTGTTGATATCCGTTGAGAATGCACATATTACGAGTACTATATCAGGAGTTGTTCAGACAGGTACTGTTACATTAGATAATTCTTATGTTGATATATATGGCTGCAGTACCGAAATGTCTATTGACTCTGCTGATAGTATCGCTGAAGCACCATATGGGTGCAGATACGCTGCGGCTGTGAGTTACTTGATCAAACTTGGGGACGATTCACTCAGGGAGCTCACCTACTTGATAGAGAACCAAGATTCGTTTATGAGCAACTATCAATCGTTTGTTGATAATGCTCAAAGAAACATTCAGGCACAGTTTGGTGAATGGTTATTAGATGATAAGGAGAATGGTATCCAGTATTATACTTGTGCTTCTGGTTCAAATAGCAAATGTATTGAACAGCAAGGTCAGAAAAGAGTTCACGATTATACTATGCCTAGACTGATCCTTTATAAAAATTTTTATATTGATGATGGTACAATGGATAAAGCAGTTTCTAGTTTAGCTTCATATTTTGATTTACAGTTAACCAAGGACGATATTAACGTTAATACTAGTAAATTGTCAATTTATACTAATAAGAATTATTTTGATGCGCAAAGATTTGCTCAAAATATGACAGTCCCAAATGCTTATGAAATGTATCCAAATCCAATTGATCACTTAATTATGGAAAATGTCACTGATTTAGCTGATCTCTTAGCTACAGTAAAAAGTGCTTTAGGTAAAGTATCACCACTTGATCTTTTAGAAGTCTTAACTCCTATTTATCCATTAGCATTATTATCAGAGAATGCAATTAAAATTGATTCTTTTGGTCGTGAAATCAAGAAAATTGAAGCCGAGCAACGTAAAGAGATGATATTGAGTATTATCTTCGCACTACTTGGTGTAGGTGCTATATTCTTAGGTCCTGTCACTGGTGTCGTAGCAGGAGGAATTTTGTCAGGTCTACAAGTACTCTCTAACTGGGCAATAACTGGCAAAGTGCTGCCAGGTGATATAGTGCTCGCCATTGCTGGATCAGTCGGTGGTATCGTATCATCTGTGAAAGCTGGCGTATCGTTATCTGAGGCTGCGCTCGTATTCAGAGCTACCAGACCTACTGAATTCTTGGGACATATGCTCTCAGTACCAAAATTTAAACAGGTCACTGAAAGTATATTTGGCGTCACTATGAACGCTGCTACAATTCAGTAATAACATTGTTGTGACTAATACCATAAATATTATTAATAATACCATAGATATATTATACAGATATTTCTTAATAATGTTTTATAGTAGATACGTAATTATATGCCGAGAATTTAGCCAGGGCTTTAAGTTTACGGCAAGATAGTAATATCTAACAGTTATGTCTAGCCTACAGTATGGGTAGTTCGTAAGCTGTCATTATATTTTAGCTCAAATTGTGAAAACCTTATAAAATTACCAAGTGCCAAGTCTAAAAATGAAAAAGTCGCATAAGAATTTAGTACTGAAACTAAAGAGGTTGAGCTATTATTTAATGTGACTATTTTTTTTTTAAAAGAAATGGTTTGGTATAGAACACCTTATCCTCGTATGCAGTTAACTGTAGGGATCCGAAACACACTCATACCCGCTGTTATATATTACCGCAGTGGAACAAATTTGTTACAATTTTTTTTTTTTTGAAAAGCCCACACTTGGCGCAAGATGGGGATCGAAGTCTTTTTTATTTTACACTATGGGTGAGTATTACTTTAATCTCCGTAAAAGTACGGTTATCTGGTCGGCAAAACTTACATTAGGAGGTTTTGTATTGGACCACTTCCGTCTCCTACAAATTGTTAGATATGTCCGAATGCAAATACCATTACTATACTGTCACTCAAGTAAATATACTCGTAAATCAGACTTTATCAAACTAGTAGTCTTACTAGTCGCTGAAATACTTTTGTTTAACTGAATAGAGTGCCTATTATTTGCCTGTATTTATTGTTATTTGACTGCATAAATCGTAATCCTCATGCATGGGAATAGGACCGATAGCTCTACATTTACAGATATCACTGCATATACTAGACTCAATTATTACCCAAATACCATGATTCCAGAATTTTGCAACTAACTAAATCCGTTTCAAATGTTATTCCCTTGGGTAAATAGTTTCAATTTACATTTAGACTAATTAAATATAAATATGACTACAATGTTCTTATTGATAAAAGTTTATATTATTATTATAATCATTCAGTCTCATTGAATAACAATTATAGAATTATAGAAATAAATATAATATGAGATTTTCTGAAATTATCTATACAGTCGCTGCTGTTATATCAGCTGTTGATGCAGCTCTGCTTCCAATTAGTAAGAGAACTACTTCAATGAATGGAATTACTTTACCAAGTGGTTGTCTTAAGCAAAATAATTTTGGTGTTGGTTGGCTTCCAGATAATGATGATGGATTTGTTAGTATCAGTACAATTACTAATAAAATTGGACCAGCTTGTTTCTATGGTCTTTATTCTCATTTTGGAGCTGATATTTCTACTTCAAATAGTGATATCTTAGGACAAAAACTTACTGATGTTAAGAAGAGTGGTGCTATCGCTATTTTAAGTATGATGCCTACTAAAGTTGATTTCGGTAAAATTGACAGTAAAGTAGCTGCTGGTGTTGCTGCTGTTTGTAAGAAGTACACTGATGAAGGTATTATGGTTCTCCTTCGTTTCGCTCACGAAATGAACTACTACGCCAGTAATGAAAATATGTTCCACGGTTCTGCTAGTGAATTCAGACAAGCTTGGGCTCACATCGCTTCAGCTGTCCTGGGTAACAAATTAATTAAAATGTACTGGAGTCCAAATATCGCTTCTGTTGACTCTCTTAAAGAATGGTATCCAACTTCTGGTGCCGTTGATGTCGTCGGTCTTGATGCTTATAAGAACAAAGAATCTGATACTTTTGACAGTTTATACAAGTCTTTTTACGATGCTTACTCTGTTGGTAAGGGTAATATTCCATTCATTATTGGTGAAACTGGTACTATTACAGACGCCTGGAAGGTTCAATGGCTTAAGCAATTGTCCGGTGCAACCAGCTACGCTAACTACATGGGTTTCTCTTGGTTCGAATATGTTAAGGAAGGTGACTTCAGAGTTGTCACTGGAAATAACCAGTACGCCAAACAAGTTTTAACTGGTTCCGGCAACTCCGCTGTCGCTGCTACCAAGACCAGTCAAAAGGATGTTGACTCTAGTGCCTCCAGCTCCAGCTCTGGCTCCTCCACCTCTAGTACTGGCTCCTCCACCTCTAGTACTGGCTCCTCTGGTTCCGGTTCTGGTTCTGGTTCTGGTTCTGGTTCTGGTTCTGGTTCTGGTTCTGGTTCTGGTTCTGGTTCTGGTTCTGGCTCTGGTTCTGGTTCTGGCTCTGGTTCTGGTTCTGGTTCTGGTTCTGGCTCCACTTCTAGTCCATCTTCCAAAATCACTGGCTCTGCATCTAGTGTAGATGCTATTCAAAGTGAAATTCAATCGCTCCTCCTTCAATTAGTCAGTGTCCCAGCTTCCCAAATCCAAGGAATTCAGCAACAGATACAATCTGACATTGTATCCATCGCCAAGGTCGCTCAAAACACTGCCTAACCGCACTAAACATACAAATTAATAGACATTTAACTCGCTCGGTTTCCCTTTATCTCTCGTAGCTCCCTTCATAGTTATTCCTCCAACAGCACTAACCGACTCGCAATTCACTTCACTTTATCCCTGGCAGCTCAGATACAATTGCATCCTAAAAATTAGACTGCCTCGCTCGCTACTAGGCTGTATCTCACACTAGTGCCTCCATTTAGCCCTCCATCTACATTGTCTCAGACACTATGCTCTACTGAATAGTGAGCATTGACAAATACTATTGAAATATATATATATATTTATATCTTTCTTTAATAAAAATATATGAAATAATCACCTGTATTATAATTCCATAAACAAGTCATGTATCTCCTTCCCAGACTTTTGAATGCTGACAGTCTTGAAATTATGCGGAGAGTCCGCAGCCAGCGAAAGTAGATTTCCATAGTATAAGGTTCCCAGACTTTCAATCTCCCATTGAAGTGCTCCCTCAATGTTCTCATTCATCTTGATAGCCAAAGAGCCACTATTACTCATCTGTTGATTTCTCTTTCCTGACAACTCCCTCTGAAGCTTTAGTTTCGCAATTTCTATTGATAATGCCTCCATCTGTCGGTTCCAAAATTCTTTCTCAGATTTAAATTCATTATTTAACGAGTCCATATCAGTCTTCATTCTATAAATAGTGTCTCGATATACACTTAATGTTTCTTTATTACTGACCAATTGCTCCTTTAACTGTTGAACATATGCACTGTACTCCATATCTACATTCAAGGCATCCTTCATCGTTACCATCTGCTTTGCTAGAGTATCTCGCCGTCTCGTCATCTGATCAACAGACTCCTTTAGCGAACTATTAACCTCTATTAGCTTCCTGATCTTTAGCTCTAACTCATGCTTACTATAATCACAATCAGGATTCCCTAAAAGCCCCAATTCATTCTCATAAACCCCAGAATTCTCATCAACACCTTCCGAGCTTTTTCTGAAAAACCCCTTCAAGCTGTCCTTCTCATCCTCTTCTAAAAATGAAACCAGGGTCAGACAAAACGGCGCACGCTTCCCATGGAACGCAAGCTCCACAATCAGCGACATCAGCGCCTGTATCTGGATCTTTTCGCCCTGGTCCAGCGACCCAAACGGCTTGTCAATCTGCAACAACTTTTCCGGGATCACATACTGCAAGTAGTAGTTGAAACAGTTGTTCTTGTACGAGTCCGTCACCGAAACCCTGGTCGCGCGCGGCGGCCGCGGCTTGCCCTCCAACACATCCGTGTTGCTCCAGTCCTTGATGATTCGCGTATTGTACTTGATATAATAGTTGCTCATAAGACGTACCAGCTTCTCAAAGTACCTCAGCTCCTCTTGCAAACCCTCCTTTGCGAACTCCTTGGAGTAGTCCGCAAACTCTGGCTCCACAACAGCCTGCAAAATACGGTTCAGGACCCTAGGCTTCGCGATATCAGTCACCGAGGCACCGTCCGCAAGCGGATTCTCAGGGAAAGAGCTCATCTGCTGGTTAGCAAAGAAAAAAAAAATGGTGGACAGACAATGCCGCTCAACCGCTACTCACCCATTTGAACACTGTCTGTATAAACTTGTCGTCGACCAAGGTTGGATCAACAGTCATGTTCAGCAAAACAAAGTTTGAGCACAACAGGCTAATGAATCACAATGCACCAGTAGCACAAACACAGAAGCCCTACGCTTCTGTGGCCGCAGGCTTGGGTCTGCGGAGGATCTGGTGCTTGGGCTTCTCAGGCGGCGCAGACGCCGCAGAACCACCCGCGGCAGAACTCTCTGCGGGCTTCCGACGACCCCTGTTCTTGCTCTTGGGCTTCTTTGCAGACGCCTTTGGGACCGACCCTGCAGTACCGGCACCCGGCGCACCAGTAGCGGGCGCACCAGTAGCGGGCGCACCAGTAGCGGGCGCACCAGCCGCCGCAGGCTTGGGTTTGGGCTTCCGAGGTTTGGGCTTCCGCTTGGGCTCGGACGCGCCAGCAGCGGGCGAAGCAGCGGGCGAAGCAGCGGGCACAGCAGCCTTCGCCTTGCCGCCCTTCTTCGCCTTGGCCGGTGCGCCAGCGCCGGCCGCGCCCTCGGCGCCCTCGCGGCGCACCAGCTTGCCCTTCTTCGCGCCCTTCTTCGCGCCCTTCTTCGTCTCCTTCTTCGACCTCGTCGGGACGTCGCTGAACATGCTCTCCAACCCCGAGAGCTGCGCATTCACACACCGGCCGGAGAGCCGCCCCGCCTCAATCGCCGCGCTCTCGCCGCGCTCTATCGCCTTCACAAACTGCTTGAAAAGCAGATCATTCTCAAGAACGTTCGTCGACCGGTGCTTCAACTTCGCCCACCGCATATCCTCAAACTTGTCGCCGTCGCTACTAGGAATCGGCGCCATCCGGCTCCAGTCGCTGAGCTCCACAACCGGAACAACGCCCGCGCTCTTCCCGTCGCTAAACGTGACACCACCACCACCGCCGCCAACCACGGCTTCCAAAAACGCCCGGGCTCGCACCTCGCTGGCGAAATCAGCGTAAAACCGCGAATACTGGGGCTCTAGATACTCATTGACAGGATAACTACCCTGCACAAAATAAAACCCCCCAAAACCACCCCCTTTATTGCTGTCAATGTATGGCACAAACTCGTCATAAACGTCACCATACCTCACGTCAGGTGGAAGCCGCCGCACTACAACCTTCCACGACCCTTCGCGCCGCTCCATACTGTTCATCGCCTCTCCCCCCCAGATGCCACCCGCCCTTCCACAAATTCATCGATCCGTCACCTGACGCGTCACGTGGCATATGCAGCGAAAATATTAGGGCCTGTGCCCCTACAGTAGTTTGCAGGTGTGTACCTGAATGGACTATTTTTGGGCTGCTTTTTAAAAAAAGGTACCGTTAATCAATGCAGACGACTATTTCCTGTATAATCCCGGATTTCCCATTCTTGGAAATCTATGTATTACACTAAAATAATGTAGGGGGAGGATGAGGAGGGGGTAATTATTTGTACCTGATATTATATCACTACTTTTGCTAACATTGGGCTTATTGTTTTTACTTGTAAATTTGTGGCTTGTGCGGTTGACCGTGGGGGCTTATCAGGGTATTTTGTTTCCGCCACCAGAGACTTGTAATAAAAAACAAAAAAATTCTGAAACCGGAAAAAAAATAATATTTGGTAATACTTTTTTTTTTTAACAAGAAATCACCGAACTGTCACGCTGTCAAGTGAATCTTTGAGGTTTGAGGATATTGAGATTTGTATATATCGTTAAAGGCAATAACAAAATCACATCAAACCGCTCACTAGACATTGTCGCCAAAACAACACAGACAACACGCAGCGCAGCATAAAACCGCCCAACAACAGCGGCAAGGAGAACAACAAACGACAGGAGCGGCAGGGAAAGCAGCAACCACATCAAAAAGAACAGCAACAACAGCAACAACAACACCAGCAACAGCAACAAGAACAACAGCAACAGCAACAATCATGGTCGTGCCGATAATTAGACGTTCGCGATGGTTCCAAATGGTAGTTCTCGTAGCGACTACTATTGCTCTACTATTTGGATTTCACTTCTACTCAACAGCCTTCCATGGGCCGAAAGGACTCGGCCGCAGTCCCGCTACGAGTCCCGTTGACTGGGATATCAGTCAGGCCGAGATTATTAGCAAGTACGGTGAAATGGAGTACGACCTGCTCTCAGTTTCTAAAGTGAATGGCTGTTTTGTTACTTTAGCCAGAAACTCTGATTTATGGGGATTAATAGATTCTATAAGAAGTGTTGAAGATCGTTTCAATCGAAAATTTCATTATGATTGGGTATTCTTAAATGATGAAGATTTTACTCAAGAATTTATTGATGTAACATCTTCAATAGTATCAGGAAAAACTAAATATGGTAAAATTCCTAAAGAACATTGGCTGTTCCCAAATGATTTAGACCTTGAAAAAGCTTCTGCTGCTCGTGAAGAATTAACTCAACAAGGCGTAATTTATGCAGGGTCTATTAGCTATAGACACATGTGTCGTTTTGAATCTGGTTTCTTTTATAAACATCCTTTATTACAAAGTTATCAATGGTATTGGAGAGTTGAACCAGATATTAAATTTTTCTGTGATATTGATTATGACCTTTTCCGTTATATGCAGGACAATAATAAGATGTACGGATTTGCTATATCTATTCACGAGTTTGAAGCTACTATTAAAACTTTGTGGGAAGATACTAAGACTTTCTTAAGCGATAATCCGCAGTATGTCGCCAAGGATAACTTACTTGACTTTATCTCAGACGACGGTGGCTCGACGTACAACTTATGCCACTTCTGGTCTAACTTTGAGATTGTTAATCTTGACTTTTTCAGAAGTGAAGCATATGAGCAGTACTTTCAACATTTAGACAAGACTAATAAATTCTTCTATGAACGTTGGGGAGATGCCCCTATTCACTCTATAGCGGCCTCATTGTTCCTCAATAAGTCCCAATTGCATATGTTCAACGATATAGGCTATATGCACTCTGTTTACGCTAACTGTCCAATTGACAGAGACGTTAGACTCAAAAAGCACTGTGCCTGTAATCCTGATAATGATTTCACGTTTAAGGCTTATAGTTGCTCTAAAAAGTACTTTGATGTTCAGGGATTAAAGAAACCCGCTGATTGGAAAAAGTACGCTGGCTGATCAATATTATCCAATGAAATCATCATATTACCATCACCATCATTACTATCATTAAAATACACCTTAAAAGATACTTAGGCTATCCCAATATGTGTTTCTGGATCAAAGGATGGAGACTTGTGCAGTTACTTAATTAATCTGCTATATGTTACCCCATCTTCGTTTTTTTGCATTTTTTGATTACTGTTTACGGATTGATCCATTTTTATTATTATTGTTGTATTTATTTGCATTTATCTAAGAATATCCAATAGTTGACTACTATTGGATGGTTACCTTTCTCCGCAATTGACTTGGATTGTTTCTCGGGATTGAGGACATAAGTTGCCGCGGTGCCCCTGCTTTACCCCACAGAAAATCATTGGGGTACAGGCCTAGTATGGACGCATTGGCACCGTAACTGAATGGAGGCCATACCTCAAATTTGGCCATAACTGTACACCAGTTAACATAGCTTTTGCCGAAACTTACCGATACCCGTTAGAATATGGGGTGCGGTGCAAAGTATATAAAGTCTGAACATGCCGATTGTTACGCTCTGTAGAACTACTACAATCGCGACACTTACGATGCTCTTCTTACCTCTCTGTTTGCTCGCCAGCAGTGTCTGGGCCGCTGCATTGCCAGTACAGCACGATTATACCTCGCCTGTCAGCGTGGGCTCGTTGCTCGACGCCGGCACCGACACAGTGTTCACCGCCGACGTGCAGTCCAACTACACCGTGTCTTCCAACTTGACGGTCCTTATCGGCAATGATAAGTTCACCATAGAAATGGGACACATTTTTGGTGCCAAGCTCATGTGGAAAGACACACCAGAGGATGAGCCGGTGGATTTGATCGGCACTGCCAAGGGATTATACACCTCGTACACTCTCACCAAAGAGCACGACATCAATTACACTAGTGTGCACATTGCAAGCTTTGACCAACAAAAGTTGGATATTTCTTTTGATGCCTGGGAGGGTGAGCTCCACTTGGTATTGTTCCAAGGGCTCAATGGATTCTATTCATATTTTATAAACCATAATATTCCTGTCTTGGGAGAGTTCAGAACTCTTTTCAGATTAAACCCTGACATCTATCAAAATGGGCATACTTCTTTAAAGGATGAACCTCTTCCAGCATGGCCAGAAAAGTATCAAAAAGATTTGAAAATATTTGATGAAACTTGGAAAGACCCAAGTGATAACAACAGTTACATTACGAAATATGACTGGAGTACTCGTCTCCATGAGGAGGAAATGTATGGAGTTCATGGTACTAGCTCTAATAACAAATCTTATGGATTTTGGCTTATATCTCCAGGAAGAGATTATTTCTGTGGAGATCAAATTAAGCAAGAATTAATGGTTCATCGTGAATCTTCTACTGGTGATGTTGTCCTTCTTAATATGCTTCATGGTACTCATTTTGAAGCTGATGCCACTGAATCTTTCCCTGTAAATAAAATGTGGGGTCCATACTTGTGGTATTTTAATGATGGAAGTATTAGTGACACCAATCGTCGTCTCTTAAAAGAACGTCGTAACTGGCCATACAGATGGATGGAAGATAAAGAATATTCAAACCGTGGAACAATCCAAGGACGTATTATGCTCCCAAATGGTAAACCAGCAGCTAGTCAAAACATTTTCCTCGGCTACACTGACAATTATACTATGGTTCAAGGTGCAGGATACCAGTACTACTCTTATACAGACGATGATGGATACTTCTCTATCCCAGACGTTCGCGCTGACCAGCAGTACTACTTACAAGCCTTCCCATCAGAGTGGTCAGGAAGGGACACACCATCTGGTGACGTTGTGGGCCACTTCCTCCTCCCAGACCCCATCACTGTCCGGGCTAATAAGGTACACGATCTCAGCACCATTCACTGGCAAGAAACTTTACCAGGTTTAGGAAAAGATCTCGCAAAGATTGGTCATCAAACTATCTGGCAAATTGGAAGCTACGACAGAACAACAAAGGGGTTCAAATATGGCGCTCTCAAGTACCAAGATTTCCAAAGTGAACAGTGCCCTGGAGATTACGACTTTTATGCTGGTGTTACTAGTGACTCTGATTGGTGCTACGCAAAAAGTAAACCAGGTACTTGGAATGTCCATTTCAACCTTACATCAGTCAAGAAAGATGTCAATGCGTCATTGTATGTATCTATTGCTGCGTTTACTGGTCTCGCTAAGAGTTATGTAGGCGGAGACTCAGATAGATTGCTGATTTCAGTTAATGGTAATGCCTTGGAACGTGATATTTACAACACTACCTTATCTAATGATAAATCCTCTTATAGATCGTCCTCATTTGGCGGTAATTGGTTCTACAATCGTTTAATTGTACCAAACTCATATCTCTCTGAGGGTGAAAATACAGTGGCCTTAATAACCACCAATTACACCGCTAATTACGCTATTATGTGGGACTCAATCAAGCTTGCTTGGGATGATTAATTTCTCAGCAATAACTAAAAGTTCTTTAGATTTCTTTTGCTTTTCTTGCTCTTTCTTTGTATAGTTAGATGTGTGGGTATGAGCATGCATGCTGAGGCCGCGCTCCTAACAATTAATTGCCTATTAAAATTTTTTCTCCAGCCAAAACTGTAAGGTCATCGCGCGCTCTACTTTATACTTAGAGTAGTTAGGTGATAACGACGTTATCAAGCTGAGGATAGTCGCAGCTTTACTTAAAAGAGGCCGGTCATCTTGTGTGGTCCGTAAACGAGCTGGTAAAAGGGAGAGGGTTAATATGTTTGATGTTCAGACATGTATTCATCCTACTCTGGATATGGCTCTGCCTATGATCAGCGTCACTACAGTTGAGGGGAAAAAATACTTCTTTGGAGGAGTATCAGAAGGTACGCAAAGAGCGCTTACAGAGCTGTCAATTAAGCTCAATGGTGTCAATGCTGTCTTTGTCACTGGTATGCCTACGTGGAAGGGCGTCTCAGGTCTCCCTGGCTTTGTGCTAAGTGTAGCGGACAGAGGTGTGCGGAGCATGAAGATTATCCACGGCAGTAAGATATTGATGCACTTACTCGCATCGTGGCGGTTCTTTGTCTTTAGATATGGGCTCGATTTGCAATATAGCCAAATTAACTGCGAGGATAAGGTGTACAAAGACAGCTCTATTGTCGTTCGAGGCATCAATGTTAATCTCCAGGACTCCGAAGACCCGGAAACGTTCCAGACACTACAACAGTCGATATACCGGATGTTCCCCAGCGAGGCTGATGCGGCAATTGACTTAAAGAAGAGACCTACAGAGATAGCCAGTAATCTGCTGGATGAGGAGTCAGAGGTCCGCTCAACAGATCCGCCTCTTGATGATAAATATTTCGCTAAAGAGATATGTGGTCCAAATTCTATTATTAGTGGACAGAGAAAATCTTCTACAAATTATTTAATAGAGTTTCCAGCAGCTCGTGGAAAGTTTAATGCAAAGAGAGCCAAAGAGCTTAATATTGAACCTGGTGTAAATTTCTCTTTACTTACTTCTGGTAAAGCTGTTAAGAATAGAGATGGGAAACTTATTCAGCCTGATGAAGTTATAGCTAAACCAAGAAATTATAAAAAAATTCTTATTATAGATATTGCTAATCAGAGAATTTTAATGGATACTTTACAAACATTTATTGATTATAAAGGTAAGAATCCAACCCATTTCTCAGATCTTGGAGTTGTTTATTATTTTGTTGGTGAGAATGTTAATTTAAGTAATAATCAATACTTTAAATGTTTATTAAATTTATTCCAAGATGCTGAATATAGTGTTGTTTCTCATAAATTATATTGTCCTAATACAATAACATTCTCTAAATCTGCAATTCAAATGATGATGTTAAAATCTATTAACCCGTTCAGATTCAGTTTACCTTTACATAACCCTGAACCAACACTAACACTCAACAGCGAGTCGTGCAAGCCGTTGGTTGCGTCTCAGAATTTCAGATTTGATAAAGGTGGCGATCTTGAGTATATGCCTGCTGATAGCGAGCCTGCGATAGCCCGATACTGGAATAAAGTGTACAGCAGTAACATTGCTGTACATTCTAAGGACTATGGTAGTATCATCCAGCCACTAGATGTGGTATTGTTTGACATCAACAAGAATAGTATCATCCCCGAGACTCTACATCCACAGGATGGTAAGGCGTTGGAGGACTTTGTCCAGATTGTGACCCTCGGTACAGGCTCTTCCATTCCATCGTTGACGAGAAATGTATCCTCTACGCTTGTCCGGATACCTCGTTATGGCACAGAGGGGGATGTACGCTTCAATGGGTTTCTCCTCGATGCCGGTGAGAACACTATTGGAACGCTTTCGAGACTTTTGAAACCTGAAGAGTATGCGTCGTTCTTTAGAACCCAGCTCAAATGTATATATGTGAGTCATTTGCACGCTGACCACCACTTGGGTGTTGTTACTCTTCTAGCGGAATGGGCTAGGTACAATAAGGGCCCGGAAAAGCTCTATATAGTCGCACCTTGGCAGTTTCGTATATTTTTGAAAGAGATTGCGAACTCAGACAATTCTTTGAATGCAGACCGATTTGTGATGATTGAGAGCGAGTACATCGCGTACGATGAGAACCGAATTAACGACCAGTGGAACTTGAAGACATCCAGGAAGATGCTTCAACAGTTTTACAAGGATGTGGGGCTCAAGCAGATCTCATTGGTCTCTGCTAACCATTGTAGCTACTCGTATTGCGCTACATTTGACTTTCTTCTCGGTTCGGACCAGTTTAGAATCAGCTACTCGGGAGACACCAGACCTATTCGACGGTTCGCGAACATGGGCTTTAACTCGGATATTTTGATACACGAGGCCACACTCGAAAGCGGCCTACAAGATATTGCGTACGCTAAGAAACACAGTACAACTAATGAGGCTATTGATATAGGGGTGAGTATGCGGGCAAAGAAGGTCGTTTTGACTCATTTTAGTCAGCGATACCCTGATCTTCCAGTTCTCCCACAACACTACATTCTTGGACTGAATGAAAACGTGGAGTTCGCCTTTGATGGTATGAGCATTTATTATCCTGATATTGGCATGGGGAATAATTTACATATATTTGAAAAGATGATAGAAAAGAATAGGGTAAACTTGGATATTAACCAACAACAGTCTATACAACTGTTTGATAATGATAACTTGATTCCAAAGAGAAAGAAGTCCAAAACAGATGATTCAAAGCCAGCTGAATCATAATGAATTAATAATGTAAATATATAATATAAATCTATTTTTTTTTTTTTTTTGTTCTTTCTTCAATATCTCAGTTTCTTTTTATGAGTACCTGATGATCCATCGTATTGACGTTTGTTATTACCCACTTGATGTAGATAATTAGCATCATGAGCAATTTTTCTAGCTGGATATTTAAATTTTGAACCACTAAAAACGTTATCATTAACTGGAGGAGCATCTAAAAAGTATGGATGAATCAAACCATTACTTGCTGTTAGTCTTTTTGAAGGATCATATTCTAATAAATCAGTTAATAATGAATAAATTTTTTTATTAAAATTAGCTGATGTTGAATGAAACCAATTTTGTAAATTAGAAGGATACATTCTTAATTCTTGAAAAGCAGGATATTCTGGATATCTAGGTAAATTCAGCCATTTATGAGGTGTAGGAGATCCTAAGATTTCTATAATTTTTGACATTTGATTCTTCTGAAATGGAACATTTTTCTTATTATCCATCTTTGCTTCTTCACCCTTAAACATAGGCCTCAACGCGAGCAATTCACCCAAGATACAGCCAACTGACCACAAGTCGATTGCGGGGGTATAGTGCCGCGCACCCAATAGGAGTTCGGGAGCTCTGTACCAGATAGTGATAACTACTTTATCACCAGCATATAATGTTTGTAAAGGGTTATTAAATTTTCTGGCTAAACCTAAATCACCAATTTTTACTATACCGTCAGTAGTTACCATTATATTTGCAGGTTTCAAGTCTCTGTGAAGGATCCAGTTCTGATGAAGGAACTGAACGCCATTCAAGATTTGCCACGACATTGACTTAACTGTAGTTTCAGGAATCTGACGCATACCATTCTGAGAGTGATAGTGAATAATTTGTAGTAGATCGTGTTCAGCAAACTCACTAACCATGTAGATACTCTTCTTCTCTAAGAAGATATCGACGAGCTTAGTGAGGTTGTTGTGGTACAATTCACGACAGAGCGCCATCTCTCTACACGCTGACTGCGATATACCTGTATAGTGAGTCATTTCACCATCTCGGGAGTCACCTTTGAATTTCTTTATGGCAAATAGCCCCGGCCTCGTCTTGCCCTTAGCCTTGTACACTCGCCCGTACGTACCGGAGGCGATGTACCCAATTATTTCATACTGTTGCAATACCAGGACCCGCTGGCTATCCTTACGCTGTTTGTAAGTACCCAACGTCAAGATGCTCGAATCAGCCATCATGTGCTGGTTGCGTTGAAGGCTCATCGCTGTCGTTTGCGCTGCGTTGAGTCGGGGATAGATAGCTGTCTAGCGACTAGTAAGCAGGAAAATATATATATATATATATAGAAATACGGTGGTGCAGGGCCTATGATCATCGATGTGCTGTGCGCGCTCGCTCCGGCCTTGGAGGGGAAAAATAAAAATAAGACAAGTTTATTAATAGCATTGTCTTACATTACTAGAGTGGCACAGCTCGTTAAAAAAAAAAGTTCCCCCCTTAGTGATGAACCAGCCTAAACTAGCTGGTTCAAATAGCGAAAATAAGCGACGGGATAGGAAACCTCTTGATGATAGATTATTCTCTATACCTTATTATAGATCACTAACTCAAATCGGGGAAGGTACATTTGGGGTAGTTATTAAAGCGCGCCAGCGACGCTATCCATTCAAAATAGTTGCAATTAAAAAATTAATCAATACAGACTCATCGCAGGGGTTTCACATCACCCTGATTAGAGAGATTTCTGCCTTAAAATGGCTAAAACACAGAAACTTATTACAGCTTCTAGAGGTGGCCTCGCTTCCCAGTTCGGCATCCTCATCGCATAATGCGGCCAGCGCCTCCAACCCACCCAACAACAGCCAGCAGCAGCAGCAGCAGCAGCAGCAGCAGCAGCAGCAGATGGCCTCTGGTTTGCAGTCGGGCTACGTCACCTTTCTAGTGTTCCCTTATTTATCTTGTGATTTGGCTGGGATAATGTCCAATCCGCTGGTCGTATGGACGATTCCCGAGATAAAGAATTTAATGATTCAGTTATTGCAGGGCATTGAATATATTCACTCGCAAAATTTTATTCACCGGGATATTAAAACAGCTAATATTTTATTATCAAAAGATGGACTTTTAAAGATTGCAGATTTTGGACTAACGCGTCGATTTAGGGGCAGATTACCGTCATCCAACCATGGCGGCGGAGTGCTACCAATGACCAATTTAGTAGTTGCAAGATGGTACAGGGCTCCAGAGCTTATATTGGGAGAAAGGTACTATACAACTGCTATTGATATGTGGGCTATTGGTTGTATATTTGGCGAATTCTATGCCAGAAAGCCTATATTTACTGGCGCGAGTGATCTTGACCAGTTTAATCAGATAATCATGCTTTTAGGATCACCAAAAGGTAGAATGCCACAGTTTGACAAACTTATGGAGGATAGAATGCTAAGTGATGTACATAATCAGCGAGTGCATGAGATACTTGGGTCTAAAAAGTTAAAATTGAAGATGGAGGGAAACATACAGACTAAATTTGCCAAGATGGACTCTACAGCACTTTCACTTTTCACCAAACTTTTAACTTTTGATCCATTCAAGAGATATAATGCCACAGAGACGCTTAACCATGAGTGGTTCAGGCAAAGTCCGTTGGCTGCTGCTGAGATCCAGCCGCTTGAGTCGCGACACGAAATTGACATCAAGATGGAACGTCTTGCACGCCAAAAATACTACATGAGCCATAACTTGGCACCTCCAGCTTCAGCAGTAGTGGCTCCACCTATACCAGGCAGCCCCAAGTCTGTCCGGACAGATAATATCCTTGATTATCTCAGTGTTGATGATATTTTTAACAAGCCTAAATATACTAAACCAGCGAACGGGCTTAGTCCTACACCTGGAAACAGATTTAGAAGTAACAGTGGTGCCAGTTCAAGTAGTGGTAACAGATTCAGAAGTAATAGTGGTGCCAGTAACAATAGTGGTAAGAGAACCGTTACTGAACATGTGAAGAAACTATCAGATGATATGACGTTTCTTCCGCCAACTTGGAGTAACAATAAGGGCGAATGGTCACCGATCAGCTCTCCTAAAACTGGTAAATTTTCACTGTTAAAAACTACAGCTAGTTCGAGAAATCTTGAATCAATTGTTTTACCTACTAATAGAAACAATAGACCTTGGAATGGTCTGAATAATTCAGATTCATTAGAAATAACCAGTCCGAGTAGTACAATATCAACACAGACTATTAAATTTGCTGCTTCACCTGGTCTGATAACTCCAAAAAGTCCATTCTCTATATTATCACCAAGACTGGCAAGTGATCATTTCCTAAGAGTACCAAATTCTAATCAACTGTCACTTTCAACACTGGTAAGTGAAAATGGACTAGGAAACCCAACAGCACATTCTAGAGATCTTTCGCTGAGTAGTGTTGTCTCTTTATCGGCTTACTATGGTACTACTAGTAATAATACCGTAAATCGCAGTAACAGTACTGCCTCTAACGACGATAATGTTTCTTTTTATTCTACAGTTTCTCATAAAAGTTCTGATAGTAATGCTAGCCAATAGAATAAACGAACTTACTTTACAATTTACAAGACATCATTTGTTCATTAAATTAATGTATGCTATACTTAAAAATAAGCTAAAAACTAATAATAACAAAAAGGGAATACGATCAAATTATAGTTGCTTCTGTAGCGGTACGAGAGAATGAAGCATATTTTTCGAAGACATTGTTTTTGTCTTCTTCAATATCACCAGAGTAAGTTCCACCATTTGACAACTTCTCGGCAGATTTGCGCTCATGGACTCTCTTACCCCATTTGTAGAGTTCGCAGCCTATTAAGAACAAAATTGTAAATGCAATTGATAAACCCCATTCATATCCAATTGGTCCATGTAAGAACACTTTATCATTAATAACAGGAATATAAACCAATGGGAAGACGGTCACTACACCAAAAATGATGGACCAGAACAAAAATTTGTTTCCATACAAGTGTTTCCAAGAGGACTTGTACCAAGGGTCCTCGTCATCTTCATCATTTGCATTGATATTAAACAAAGAGTTGGTTGGGTGAATACATTCCCAAGCTAAGATTAAAGCACACCAGGTAAAAGCAGCAAAGGCACTAGAACGAGCACGGAATACCAATCCACATGTATGTTTATTGGCACTTGTAGCGTTACAGTTAACACCTAAATCACCATTACCTTTTCCATAAACGATAATAACAAAATCAACAAAGCAACAAACAGCAGCCCAAAATCCGTAAACAAAAATATCAAGTAAAACATCTTTAGTGAAAATACGAGAACTAGGAGGACGAGCTAAAACCTCGGCGGCTGCTTTTTCTTGGGCTAAACCAATAGCAGGGAAACAACTGGTAATAACCAAAATCCATAAAACTTCCACTGGTGACAAAGGAAATACAGACAAATGGTCCTCATCCATAAAACATAAACCAACCATTAAGTAAATAGCCTGAGCAACGTTCTCAGCCAATAATTGTAAGACAAACTTTTTAATATTATCAGACATTCTACGTCCCTCTTCAACAGCATTCAAAATAGAAGCAAAGTTATCATCAGTCAATACAATATCTGCAGCTTCCTTAGCGACATCAGAACCGTTAAGACCCATAGCTACACCAACATCAGCCTTCTTCAAAGAGGGAGAGTCATTAACACCGTCACCAGTCATGGCAACCATCTTGTTACGACGGTGTAAAGCATCAATCATTCTAACTTTGGTTTGTGGAGAACAACGAGCAATAACTAATGGTAAAACAGGTAAAGCATCAATCTCTTCATCAGAGAATTTATCAAAATCAGTAGCAGTCATTGTCATAATCTTAATAACATCATCACTGTAACGGTAAAGGTTACGAGGAATAATGCCAATCTCTTGAGCAATAGCTTTAGCAGTTAAATGATGATCACCAGTTAACATACGAACATTAATACCAGCCTTATGGCACATCTTAACACTGCGAGCACTTTCAATACGTGGTGGATCATAAATACCAACTAATCCCTGAAAAATTAAGTTGCATTCAACAGCTTCTCGATTATCAGTAACTTCATCCTCTTTGATACTCTTAGTGGCTAATGCTAAAACTCTTAGACCCTGTGTAGAAAGAACAGACATTTGCTGCTCAATAAGACCCTTATCAGCCTCTCTCAACTCAGTTAGGCTACTCTTTGAGTCATAGTGTTCTTGTTCAGCATCTGTGTACCCGTACCAGTGAGTACAGCAGTTCAAAAGTCTCTCTACTGCACCCTTAGTATGCACAGAAATGTCACCAGTAGCGTTGTTCTTGTAAGTAACACTCATTCTCTTGATGGAGGAGTCAAATGGGAATTCATTCAACTGGGTATAATCTCCGTCCAAAGTGGCCTTGTCAAAACCAGGAAATCTAGTACTGAATACCCTAATAGCAATTTCAGTAGCATCACCGTGAGCCTTCCAGGCGATCTCCTTTGTGTCTTCAGCGGTGTACTTGTTAACAGTAGCAATATTAGCCAATCCAGCAGTGAATAACCAATCTTGAAAGTTTTCTGGAAGCTGTTCTGGAACATCAGTAACTTTAACCTCGTTGTTTTCGAGATATGAAGGGCTGTAAAACTTGGAAAAAGTTACATTACCCACCTCAGGGTTAACAACTTCGTTGGAATTCTCAACACTGAAAGTTCCCACATTTGGTACCCAAACCTTTTTGGCAATCATCTTACCTTGAGTTAAAGTACCAGTTTTATCAGAACAAATATCGTTAATACCTCCTAAAACTTCTAAAGAGTCGAGCTTTCTAACAATTACGTTACGTCTAACCATAACTTGGGCACCAACGGCCATAGTAATGGTCAATACAACAATTAAGGCAGATGGAATCATAGATAAAGCCACACAAATAGCATAAATGGCAACCTCTTTATTAACTTTCATCTTCTGTGATCCCATAACGACAATAGCAAAAATAACAGCAATCCAAAACAAAATTATAGCCAACCAAGATAATTTTCTTTGCAATGGAGTACCAGTATTTACACCTAAAACGTTACCAATAATATCCTTAATTGTACCAAAAAAGTTTCTGTAAAATGGATGATCTTTATTTTTACGAATCAAAGAGTTATTCTCCTGTAAAGATTTCGCAATTTTACCGATTTCGGTATCTAAACCAACACGAATAACAATACCAGTACCTCTACCCTTAGAAACGATAGAGGAACTATAAACTAAGTTTAGTCTGTCACCGACGGGTATGTCATCCTTATCGTAAGTTAATGTGTAGTCCTTTGCAATTGGCAATGACTCACCAGTTAAAAGGGCCTCATCAGTCTCTAAGTTCATGCTATCAATAAGACGCATATCAGCAGGAACAGTATCACCGACCTTTATGTATACTATATCACCTACAACTGTGTCAGTAGCAGAGATAGTGTTATCGTCACCATCACGACGGGTGTGAGAAGATGGTGAAGATAAGGTCTTAAGCGAGCCCATAGTTTTCTCGGCTTTCATTTCTTGGAAAAATCCGACAAAAATGTTTAAAAAGACGACAAAGGTAATGACACCTCCTGAAATATAATCCTTAATCGCAAACGCAATTATAAGAGAAATAATTAATACTAAAATCATAGCATTGAAAACTTGGTGAGCTAAAATTTTGGTGTAGGAAATTTTTGCCCCATCACCAAGACTATTTGGGCCATTTTGCGCTAGTCTTGATTGAGCCTCAGCAGTACTAAGACCATTAGCGATATCTGTATTAAAGTAAGATTCACATTCTGAGATAGTAAGACGGTGGAACTCTTTTCTAGGATCCATAATATTTTTTTTTTTTTTAATTTGAAGAGTAACTATTAAAAGAAAAGGGTAAATAAGGGGGGGTAATGTTACTTATATACCTAAAACCAAGAATCACTTATCTAAAAAGCAATTGTCTGACCAATGTGTATGTACCCCAAGATAAATTGTGCAGCAACCCAAGTGCCGACAAATGATATCATTATACTGAACTGCCAAGCGAATACCTACTAATCTTAGTTAATTAATCTCAGGAAAAAAGAATGCCCCACTTTTCAGAAGAAAAAAAATAATAAAAAAAAAAATAAAAATTCAATATTATTTATAAATCTTGACTAAGCCTCGTTTTTAGAGCTAATATTATTCTCCATTTTGTTAAAATATTAGCATATCTTACGGTATATGCGCATGTTCAAAATGCTTGCTGTGCAGATAAGATAATCTTAATTAAAAAAATAACTTTTTTTTTTTTTAGGTGCATTTTTTTTTAGCACTTTCAATTAACCCATAATTCTGGACTCACACTACATAATCTACCATTTAAAATATTCCTAGATATTTTAAACAAGCTATCATTATATTACTTAAATACTTAGCTGTAACTAATATCTTTCATAAGTGATTGTTCTAGGCCCACGGTGCTACTGATTTCAGCCAAGCGTGTATTACCGATTATTGCTTATGTTAGCATACTAGCCTCACAGCTCCCTTTCCTTTTTCTCCGCAAAAACTCTTCTTCTTGTTGCCAATCCACCCCCTCCACCCCCGGTATAATTACCTAATTTGGTCTCCAGGAGAGAAAAAAAAAATTCATGCACCGGAGTTCCGCAATATGTCATAATTATCACCGTCTTCTAGAAAACCCAGTGGTCTTTGAGGCGCAGTCTCCACCAGCCCCCGCACGCCGCACCTCCTCCTCCTCCTCTACGATCAGGGAGAAATGAGCAGTAGTGAGCACCTCACGGTTACGACCCCACCTTCGTTTTGATCTACAGCCACGCCAAGTAGCGAATGGGGTAACTTTATGTATGGTATAGTACCCGTTTACATTATATACATGCAATGTCTCGTACTGCCGCCGCCGCCGCCGCCGCCGCCGCCGCTATCAGTCCGCTATCAGTCACCACCGTCTGATCTTCAGCAGGCAGCCTATAGACAAATAAATCTGTACTAATTCATGGTATGCAACAGCTAACAGCACGACCGTCCCGTACACGTACAGTCTGACGGTTGTTCGCTAAATAGGCGAGATCAAGCTTAAACGGAGTTTTCAGGTCATATCTCGTAACCAATTATGAAACTCATCTTCGGAGTCTTGCCTGCTTTCGGGCACTTCTCTGTGCGACTGTCTGGGCCTGTGACCGGTTAAGCATATATCTAACATTATCAGCATCTCGGTCAATCCGTGCAATAGATCTCTTACCACTAATAGCAATTCTTTCAAGTCTTCGAAGTTGTCCAATTGTTTTCATAAAAAAGCAACCAGAAATAATGCAGGTAACAGAAACAACAGTAACAAATGCATAATCTGTCTCTTCAATAAAATTTTCAAGATTTGCTCCATAAACTGTCCCTACATATATCGCACATCCTAAAAATAGAATACCAAGAGAAAATCTCAAACCCAACAACATTAACTGATTTCTATTAGCATCTAACACAATATTTATAATCTCCTGTGTAGTCTTGATATTGTTAATCATCTCCTCCACCACTTGGACAATCTCATCAAAGTGCTTGTAGTAAGTCTCTAACAAGATCTCTACCTCAGCGTGGTTACCGTCAATAGGCCGCGGCGATGTCAAGTACATACTCGTCAATGTATCATCCTCCTTCAATAAACTGTCCACGACATTTCTCATCAATAACGACCGCTGGTAAAACGCCTTGATCTTCTTGTTCTGGTCCAACAACAATCGTAAATTCTCTGTGTCAATGTGATTCTCTAAATCATGCAAAACTCCGCCAACAACACTCTTGTGCACCTTTAAGTCCCGCGTTAAGTACCTATGAACAGTGCACAACACAGCCTCAAACGCCCGTAGCTCATACGGAAGCTCACCAAGCTCGGTGCCGTTTCGAAGCCGCACCAGTAATTCGTTCACCAATTCCTGTCGCTGTTGCGTGTTAAGACCATTCTCAAATACAACAACTGTGTCAAACTGTATTAATACCCTAATAGCTATCAAACTAACTAATATCTGCGAATTTCTCACAGAAACTGAACCAACCCATTGAGAAACCGCGGCAGTCTGTTGTAACTTTCTCATATCTCGTGGCATTAAATGATACATCTCCATTAATCTAACCCTATTAATATCTCTAGAAACTTGCTTTAATTTACCCTTATTATCAAATATAGTACATCTAACAATAGCTTCCAGTTCATTACTAAATCCCTGCGTACCGCTTCCCCCACCACTTGAGATCCCTAACCGACTCGGACTAGTCAAAGATCGCTGTAAAAGTCTCTCACTAGAAACCCCCCACTGCCGCTTCCCAAAAATATTCAGAAATAACCTCCTACCATTCGTTGGAAGATATATCCTACGCATATCTGATCTAATCCTCTACTATACTAAGTCTCCTAAACCTCATCCATCCTTTTTCTACAGTGATGCCCCAGTGCACATAACACGCATAAATCATATATTTAACATTTCAGTTTCGTCCTTAGACATTCCGTATCTTATCCAATTACCCATACAATTTTCTTTATCTAAAGAATCCCATGGAACAAAATTTCCAGGTTTACATTCCTGACATTTATCACTCTTTGGACAGTTTGTAAATGGGAAATGATTATATCCAATATCACGAAACCAATGTACATGTTTCTTATCCTGGAATAATGCTACGGCTATTGCATGAACTGGAGCATCTCCCCAACGTTCATAATAGAACCCACCAGAATTCTCTAAATGTTGCATGTACCCTTGGTACGCTTCACTTCTGAAAAAGTCCATGTCTGCGATCTCGAAATTGGACCAGAAATGGCAAGTCAGATACCCAGCGATCTCATTCTTTTGCGGGTTCTGAAGATCCTCCAATAACCAATCGTAGGCCGCGTTTGGGTCAATAACCTCCTTATTCTCTTTAATATACTCGATAGTAGTGTTCCATAACAGCGGAACCAGCTCCGCTCCATCGTATAAATTGATATTGAACCCATACGTCTTGCCATGGTCCTCCATGAACTTGAAAACATCATAATCGACGCTGCAGTAATACTTTGTGTTCGGTTCTACTCTCCAGTAGTATTTAAACTGGTCCATATGTGGTAATTTATAAAATCCCATCAGATAAAAGCGACACATATTATGGTACGACTCCATATCAGCGTACCCTACCTCTGCTTCAATCATCTTCTCAATGCCAGCTTTTTCAAGTTTAGAATCAATAGTGCTAGGTTTATCCCATAATTCTGAAGGTACTTTTATAAAATAAACAGTATTATCAGTATGTTTCTTAATTTCTTCTTTAAAGCTCTCTGTAAAATCCACATCATTTATAAATGTCCATGGGTATTTAAACTTTTGATTAAATGTAGACTCTACCTGGTCAATAGCCAGAATAATCCCCTCGAGCTCCGAATTGCGCACCAACGAAACCAACGTCGCGTTGGGCCGCTCGTACTCCTCGTCGCTGCGCCGCAACCGCGTATTTAGTGGCTCCTCCGTCGCACCCATCAATGCGTCCGCATATATGTGAGCATTCTCCCTGGCAGCTTTCAGCTTACTTATATCCCTATGAAACCTAAATTCTCGGAAAAACTGCTCTTCAATCTCTCCCTCAGCATTCAAGTACGGAGCGGCCCCGCCAGCTACCTCCACGTCCCCCTCCGTAGCCTCGCCCTCCTCCGTCGCCACGTCCCCCTCCGTAGCCTCAGTCCCCTCTGCTACTTCGCCCGGCCCTGCCGCGGACTCGCCCGGCCCTGTCGCCTTATCCTTAGCCTCCTCGGTTGCGTCCAGCGCTGGCTCTGGCTCTGGCTCTGGCTCTGAAATAGGTTCCACTAGTGGCCTCTCTGCAGATCCCTCTGTTGGCCTAAGGTACGACTCCACTAGCTCGCGGCCGCCGTAGTAATGTCCGCCTAAAATAAAAAGAGCAAATATGCTCAAGCACACCGCCCCAATCTTTATGTATTGTCGCCTTAGCATAACCCGTAACGTCACTATCCTGTTTCAGTTGTAATATACAATAAATTTACTTATATTACATCTATCACGTGGAGGCTTATAACTACAATATATAATAAAATTAAACTAAAAAATTTATTATTCCCATAAACTAGCATCAAAATATAGACTTGGATCAAGAGCACTAATATCAGCACTTGAAGCCTCACCTTCCAAAAGTAATTCCGCCATCACTTTACCCGTACCTGGAGCATTATTAATACCCCAACAAGAATGACCACTTGCTAAATATAATCTTGGTACATTTGTTTCACCAATAAGTGGTCCACTAGAACTAGGTACATCTAAAACAGGTAAATAACATGCCTGTCTTTTAAGAATACGTCCCCTTCTTAAATTTGGTGATAATTTTCCAACATAATTAAATAATGTATCACATTTTTCTCTAACAACTTCAACATCATCAGTTGTTTCTGGAACATCAACTGAACTATCACCTTCACCACAAACATAAACTTCATCTTTTCTTGCATACATTTCAGGTGAAACAAAACCTTTTTTAGAAATTTTAAGTTCAGTAAAAATTGCAAATGGTGAAACCATTACTCCATCTTCTGGCATAACAGTAATTGAATGAGCTCGAAGTCCAGAAATTGGACAATCTGGTAATAATTTTGAAGTCCATGGTCCAATTGAAAGAACAGTTTTATCACCATAAAGTTCTATTGGTTCAATATTTCCATTTTTTTCATCTTGAGCAGTTGATGGTATATATTTAATACCTTCAGCTTCACCAGATTCATCAGAAAATATTATTTCACTTACTTTACCAATTATTAATTCAACAGCTCCAGTTTCAATTGCCTTTTTAAGTATAAAATTTGTAAATTTATATGGATGAACTTGAGCAGTAGTATCTTCACCTCCCAACATTGACCAATCAGTAATAGATTTCTTTTTAATCCATGTTAATGCACTTGGTAAATTTAATGTATCATCACCATGATGTTCATGTTCACCTTGTTTAATTGAATTTTTCAGAATTGGTTTCTTTCTTTTTTTAGAAACTTCAACAACTTCAACTTCATCATGAGAACTTATATCTGTACCTGAACTTATTAACAGATCTTTACTACTATCATCATCGCTAACGCCAGCGCTAACAATACTTCCATTTCTACTTCTACCTCCCGAACTATTACTGTCATTATCACTATCTTGGTCGTCATCGTCCTCGTCGTACTCACCGCTACCGTTCTCGTCGGCCTCCAACTCCCGCTGAATATCGCCCTCTAAACTCACCGTAGTCAACCGTCTGTAGTCCCATATATCCTCACCGGCAAATTCATCCGCAAGCTCCTTGTGTAGTTGAAAAGAAAGTGGAACAATTTGTTGCGGGAACGCCCATAGCGCTAATAATCCACCCGCTTTGCCACTCGCACCACCCGCAACTCTCTTAGATTCAATTATTGTAACATGATACTGTTCTGGGTCAAAATCTGGATGTTGTGTTATATAATAAGCAATACAAACTCCAACAATACCAGCTCCAACAATAATAATATGCTCCTTCCCTTCTTGTCTCCCAGAATGAACTGACGTATACTTAATAAATTCCTCCTCCATCGTTCAGTGTTGTTCTTTTATAATATTTTATCCCTTTTTATAACTGTTCAATAATTTATTAAGTTCAAACACCTTTTCAGCCAAGCGTTCGCGTTATGACGTTTTTTTAATTTTTTGTTTTTTGTTTTTTGTTTTTTCTTTGCTGTTCTAAAATCAGCTAAAAGAGCAGTCCAATTTTTAATATATAAAAATTTATGAGCTCACCGTATGGTATGATTTTTTCTTTTTTTTGGGCCCACCTCCGCTCGACACTCGCATGAAAAAACCTATCCTGGCCCTGACTACGGGCCCCCCAGGGAAAGGGGCCGCGGCAGCAGCGGCAACAGCTACAGTACCAGCATCGCACAGCGGCCGTCGACCCTCCTTCCCTCTCGGCCGCTCCAGCACCCTCACAAACTCCCATAACTCTCTCCCTTCTACAGCCTCCACCGCTTCCCTAATGCTTCCTGCACCCCTACTGGTGATACCTACCATATCTGGACAGGGTAACGCTATCGCACCAGTTCTTAAAGTCGTTTTCTCAGCTGATGTTTGAGCAGGTACATGCATTTATTACAGATACTCGCATATAACGGCTTAACCATACGTACGCACCTATTATTATATTATTATACATAAGTATATATGTATATATACAGTACTAACAATACTAAATCACCAATATAGATCAGTTTTCAATATACTCTTAGACTTTTGTAGATTATAATAATTAGTACAATCTATATTTGTACAATCGATATTATTAATTATTAATGCACCTTTAACTGATTTAATTGAACAATTTCGACATTCTTGAAAGTATTTGTCAATCTTTGATTGGTCTCTTTTTGACATTATTATAAGATCATATGCAGATTCAAACTCATCTTTTATACACTGTGAACATAATTTAAATCCATTAGATTCCTTTTTAAGATAAATCAATGCACCTTTATTAATTTTAGTATTACATCTAATACACCTTTCAACTTGTATGATTTTTAAGATACTAGTCTTATCATTATTGTCAATATTCTCTAACGGGTCCATAAGTGGTCTCAGAATTTCATAATACCATAATTTTACATCAACGCCGATCAATGACATGATTCTTTCTAAAGGAGGAATAAGTATCTTTGTAACATAATATTCACCATCTAATTTTATTTCTGATAACCTATCAATAACATCCAGTAAAAGTACTGCTTTATCTCTAAGTCTTTGATTAATTTGTGTTGGTGAAACTATTATATATGGAACTCTTTGTCTATATTGAACTTCAAAACCTGAATCCATTCCCATTTTTTTATTAACTAATAATGCTCCTGGTGGCATAGTTTGTTCATCCTTATATTTACCCATCTTTACTTCTTTTGCGAAACAAAAATCTTGAATTGAAACCTTATTACTCATTATTTTATTAAACTGTTCAAGAACATATTGTTTAATCTTTGACACATCTGATGTCTCAAATAATAACCTTAAAGTCTTTTCCACCATCTTTTGCTGGGCTGGAATTCCGTCCCTGCGAACTGTCTCTATTCCTTTAGCATCAAAAATAGGCTCCTTCTGGTCCTCGCTCTCATAGCAATATCCCACGTATCGCTTCTTTGCTAACAAAACACTAGGGTGATATACTTTCTCGAATTTAAGCTTCACTGGCGCAGGGTTCTCAGCAGTAACAGAGTTCGCCATTTCTCTGCCAATCGCAAACGCTTCGTCCTTTGATCTGCCAGGTAAGTATATAAACAAACTATCTGTGTCACCATATACCACCTTGGCATTCCATTCACTATTATTCTCAATCTGTTTGATAGCTCTTTCAAGTGTCTCCCTTCCGGTTTGCACTATTGCATCAGCTAAGTCTGAGCAAGGCATGCGCCCGGAAAACGACGCAGAAGTATAACCATACGTCACATTCGCAATAAGCTTCAAGGCCAACTGACGACTTTCATAAATCCGGCGTTTATAGCCGTCTTGTGCAAACATCTTCATGGTTGACTTGACCGCGACCCGAGTCTCAAGAATCTCGCTAAGCATCTTCGCTAAAATTGACTTCCTCACTTTACTAGAAACGAACAAAAGACCATTAGGGCTTGTGATATACTCATTTTCAGGTAGACTTGAGATCAAACCCTGTGGTAAGCGATGGTTGGTAGACACACCAAGAGGCTGGTTACCGTTGGCCTGAAACCCACGAAGTCTGCCTAAGCATGTTGAGTAGCAATAGTTATAGGCTATAACTATCGACGGATACAATGACTGGAAATCAAGCACAACTAATGGACTCTTATAAAATGCTGAGCTTGGTTCCATCACTAGCGGGACACACTCTAGTGCCTTTTGCTGTCTTACCTGCCGTTTGCTAGGGGATAGCATCAACATGTTCTCTGCTTTGCATAATCTCAGCAAGAATGATTCGACTTTATATTGAGACCCTCTGTAGTATACTGAATAAAAATCCACTCCAGTTAGTCTAGCCAACTCTGCCACTTTGGAAATCAAGTCAATCAGTTCTAAAATCTTTATACAGTAATTTACTCGTTTTATATAGTAATCCATAAACAAGCACAAGTATGATGGCCCCAGTAAAGGTTCTGTGCGACCTAAAAAGAAATCACATAATTTATCATCTTCATAGTGAGGGATTTGTGTCTTGAATAGATTGAAAACAACATTTTCTATACTATAACTGCTAAGGGTAACTTCTCCTCGTAAAAGTCTCCAAATATTCATAACGTGTCTACCAGGAATTGAAAATCCAGCTGTATGGGTTAAACCATAAGAATCCAACTCTATGTCAGATTTGGCGTCCTCAGCAACTACCGTTCTTCCCAAGTTATTCTGTAAATCAAATCCTAAATGAGCAGCACGATTTAAAAGATAGCCCCACGATGATCCCTGGACTTCATAGCCTGCTAATAAGTCTGGATCAAATACTCTTACAAGAACTATAAGCTCTTCTAACATCATTTGCTCTGAGCTAAAACACTCTACCGGAACTGTACCAGCAGCCTGTGAGTATTTCACCTCATGAGTCTCTGTCTCTGGAACAACAACCAATACTCCCTGTGAGACAATATCTAAATCAAGTAATATGTTACTAGCCTTCCAAAATAAGGCTTGAACATTATCCTTTTTGGGGTCTGCAGCTTTCCCTGACCGAGTATTTACATGTATTTCAAGCTGTAGAACAGTGAGATCATTGTGCTCGTTCGGCCGTTGGCCAGAAGACTTGAATTCCCGGTTCAGTGTATCCCATGGAGTTGTGAACTCAATTTGAGACCTAAATTTGGATAATCTGCGCTCGTTCGTTGTGCGAAGCTGCGATTCATCGAGCTGTTTCTGGCGGCGGATCAGCTCCGACACGGCCTCAAACGTAGGTGGCTCCACCGCGTACTTATACTCTTTGGTACTTGGGAAAACAAAATTAGAATTAGATAGGAACTGCTTGTTAGCCCTGATCAAAGGTTGAAAGTCTCCTCTAATTTGTGCCTCAAGCTTCTTGGATATACTGGGCCTCTTACCGATGGCGACGCCCGGAAGCGCATCTCGCTGCATCGAGTTGAGCTTAAACCGCTTGTGGGTATTGTTGTTGATGTATGGCTTCAGAGGAACATCCTTTGTGAGGCTGTAGAAAGGTTCCAGATAGCTATACTTGGGTAGCACCCGTGAGTCTATGTTATCCTGGAGAGACTGTGCCGACGGAGGTGGTACCGAGTAAATGAGCGTCTTCACGCCGCTATTGAACTTCAATATTGGCCGTTTGCTCTGCTCATCATTATATTCAACATACAGCTCGTTGAAACTGAAACTAGTCTCATCAATTGACCTGTGGTCGGCTATTGTGTGCTCTAAAACAGATACTTGCTCCGGCTCTGGTACCTGCTCTGCGTTATTTTCAGATTCATTATCCAGAGAACTTTTCTCCTCTTCAAATGTATCTAATAGAAGCTCAATGTCTTCCTGGTTGAGTTCAGTGGTATTTATAGCAGTATTTGTCTTTGTATCTTTCAAGCCCATCAACTCTAGCGGAGTACTCAACTGATCATAGTATTCAGGACGGCTGACTATACTTTTAAGGTTCGATTTAACTAGCTTAGAGGTCAAGAAACAGTACTGTCGTAGCTGCTGAAGCTCAACATGGTTCGACCATTTGACAGCCTGCGGAGAATTGCACTGTCGCTGTATATCTGGCAGTGCAGTGAACGAGTCCATCCCGAGCTTCAGTCGCTCATAGTTAGCGTCATCCCACATCCCCTTGGTAGACGAAACATATGTGGGTGGCTCAGATGTCTGTGAGTGCAATTCAACAAAGTCGTGGTGCAAGCTTCGACTGGTCATATACAGACGGTTGATGATATCCGACGCAGAAATGTCCATCTCAAGTAAAGTATGACACATTCTAGGAAATCTGGATCTATCCAATATACTACCAGGCTTCAGAAACTTTTCAATAAACTGTTCAAGCTCTGTGTTCACTTTCATCTCGTAAAAAGCATCAATGCCACTATTATATACAGGCCCGCGGAATCTGACATTCAGGCAGTCGATCCAAGAGCACCCAAATAAGTTATAATCAGCCAAAAACTGTACCGTGTATGATAAATGGCTTTCGTAGATGACAGGTTTAGCCTTACAGTGTCTTAAACTGTCAGGATGCTCTAGCATCTCTAATAATCTATTCTTGTAATACGGCGATAAGTATGATATTTTGAAATATACTTGATATCCAACAGAATAACCATAAAATGATGTTGCCTTACAAGGCTGAGTCTTGGCTATGAATCTTAGTGGTCTATTGTTATTATCTGTGCCGTGCAGCTGGTTTGGTTTACCATTGTGAAAAGATGCTCTTATAAGTTTTTCCAAATTAAGCGTAAGTTCCAGAGCAAATTGATTGATCTCTTCTAAATTCAGCCATTCCCTTTTCAAGCCAATGTAAATATAAGGAAGTACACCATGGACATGCACCGTAGCACTATGTCCTGAGGCTATCGTCCCAAATATTCGTATAACTGGAACTTTCAGATACCATACATTATTAGAACCATCTAAAGCTTCTCTATCTATATAAGTCACCAGATTACTGTACCAATCAAGCGCATTGATCTGCACTAATCGGTCCATGTTGTGGCCCTTTGATGCCGTATCGTACTTGCCCGATTTTGCCCATCTCATCCCGTTGGGTGCCCTGGGTCGGTGCGGAAACCAGACACAGAGCTAGAACGGCTGGACAGGTTGAGGGAGAGGACGTAGCATGAGTGAAGGGCGGGCGGTTGTGTATCTCCGGTTTCCATTCAAGCGTGGTGATTTTGAGGATCCACCGAATGTGAGTATTTTGTTAGGGGTGATTTTTGGGGGGGGGGGGGCTTTTGGGAGATGAAAAACTGACTATGTAGGTGCAATGGGACGAGTCTCGCGAGCAGGCGCTCTGGGAGGAGCTTGTGGCCGCCGATAAGCTCGGCGTTGACCGCAGTCTCGACTGGGAGAGTTTATCGAAGAAGTATGGGGTGAATGTAGGGTTTTTACAGCAGCAGGTGGCGTGGATGTACGAGCACCGGCTCCTACAGCTACGCAAGCAACAGTACCAGGACGAAATGAAGCGGAACGCTGCACCAGCGATGGGCGAAGACGTTCCTGGTGGTGGTAAAGATGACTTTGATTACAGACGGGTGTTCAAGGAGGAGTATCGCGACGTTGTAGGGGTTCAGAACGACGGGAGGCTCAAGGTGCATATTCAGATCGACCAAGAGGAGGGCGAAGAGGACGATATGGAGGCTGGAGGGAGCGGAGAGTTGGCGAATGGTGAAGAGGACGGTGATAACGGCGAATTGAGTGGTAGTATAGCTGAAAAGAGGCCAGCTGGCGTCGGATTACATGCCTCGAGGGTATTTTCTATGAGGGCGCCTAGGATTGATGATAGTGACGGAGATGAAGATTTTAGCGCCAGAGATAAGTCGTCGAGTATTGAGAGTAATCCAACCGGAACAACTTTTCAAAGTCCATTACTTGATCAAATTAAATTATTAGCAAATAAATATAGATAATTTATATTTTACAGCGAACCCGGTACAACTTGGCATACTGAGTGATACAGGTCAACGGTCCGTTAATGCGTTAGAAGGGCCCTGTTTATGTCTTAGCCTAAGTTACCTATAGACATATATTGTTTGAATTTTTTGGGAATTTATAAGTTTATTAGCATAGTTACTTGAAATCTGTAGTAATTGGGATTTGTTAGAGGGTAGTTTTATGGGCCGGGACTGCCGGCTGACAGGTGTAGCCGCTTGCTAACTGCGCTTTGAAAAAAAGGTCTCATATAGGCGCGGGAACGGTGTACCGCAAGGCAAAAAAAAAAAAAATAAAAATTTGGCAGGATTGAAACAACCTGAATTTGTGGATATTTTTATAGATAATTTTACTTTATTATTATTTACTTTTTAACTATACTTTATTATTGAAATAGGATTTTTTTTAATAATAAATTGGCTTTTGCGATTACTGTTAACCAAGACTTTGACAGTTATTATTTTATCATAAGGCTGTGCTAGTAAGCAGGGCACAGGATAGGTGACTACATTGCTCGCTAGACCATTTAAAAGGCGCACACATCGCCACAGGGTGCAACCAGATTTTTTTTAAGGCAAAATGTTTGGATCATCATTTTCACGCAAGAATATCTCAATATCTAGTTTTGCTGGATTATCAATACATAGTAAAGAGGATACACATGGATCTGAGAGTTCAGGTAATCATAAACGAGGATTTTTAGGATTAGGAGGTGGTAACGGTAAACATGAAGCTGAGACCTCTTCGCAGTCGTCCGTGAATCGTACTGATTCTGATGAGAAATCTAACAAAGATCCAGATTCTCCTACTGGTACTAACAGTGTGAGCAAGAATGCATCGAGCCATCACCGTCACTACCCAATGACTGAACTTCGTAAGTTTTTTAAGAAGGGCAGCAACACCAGCAGTCCATCAGAAGAGACTGCACCGGTGCCGGCCAGCTCGTTACTTGAAAAGTATGGTAAACTTGGTGAGATACTTGGATCAGGCGCTGGTGGATCTGTCAGATTAGTCACTAGAGAAGTGGATAATGTTACGTTTGCTGTAAAAGAGTTTAGAGCTAAGAGAGCTAATGAATCTGTTAAAGAATATGCTAAAAAATGTACAGCTGAATTTTGTATTGGATCTACTTTAACACATCCAAATGTTATTAAAACTGTTGATATAATATCAGATCCTGGACATACTCATTACTATGAAGTAATGGAATATTGCCCAATAGATTTTTTTGAAGTAGTAATGTCAGGTAAGATGACTAGAAGTGAGATCAACTGCTGTTTGAAGCAGCTTATTCATGGTGTAAAGTATCTCCATTCTCTTGGACTTGCTCATAGAGACTTGAAATTAGATAATTGTGTATTATCTAAAGATGGTATTCTCAAGATTATTGATTTTGGTTCTGCTGTTGTGTTTAAGTACCCATTTGACACTGAGACAGTTTTCGCGAGCGGAATCGTCGGATCGGACCCATATTTAGCCCCAGAAGTGTTGAACACCGCAAAGAAGTATGATCCAAGAGCTGTGGATGTGTGGTCAATCGGTATAATATACTGCTGTATGACACTCAAGAGATTTCCATGGAAGTTACCTGACCAAACAGATAACTCGTTCAAGTTGTACAGTTTGCCAGACGAGGAGCCACACGACTACGTCAAGAGTGCCAAAGAGCATCGGGTACTCTTGGCCAAGAGAAAGGAGGAGAAGGAGGGTATTCTGAAGGGCAGTCTGGCGACTTTGGTTGCGACTATGACTGATGTTAGTGAGAAACCAATGAGTGAGGTAGCCTCAGTGAACCTCGACGCCATTGCAGCGAAGGAGCGCAAGCCGAACAATGAGGGTCGCAACGGCGAGTCAGTAAAGGCGGAAAATGATACCAAGACTGAAGTTTCTGAGAATGCGGAAAATGATACCAAAACTGGAGTTTCTGAGAAGTCGAGCAATGAAACAAAGGATGGATCTGCAAGTACTGGTGCGCAAGACAAGAAGATCGGCGAGCCGTCAAAGACTGTACCGGCGGCCACCCCGGCTCCAGTCGAATCAGCGGCGACACCAGCTCCAATCACACCAGCGGCGACACCAGCTCCAGCGTCTCCAGCGTCCCCAGGCGCAGCTCCAGCGTCGACGTCCTCGTTGACTTCGCTCCTCAAGGGCAGTATCGGCAAGGAGCGTCGCGGCAGTGCTGCGACTGACGATCATCGCGCCGCTGCTGCGCACCACAACAACAACAGCAGCAGCAACCGTGGCCACCATTTACAGGGACCTTATAGATTGATGAGAATTCTTCCACATGCTGCGCGACCATTAATGTCGCAAATTTTAACGATCGACGTTGACAAGAGAGCTACTATGGATACAATTTATCAAGATGATTGGTTTAAAAATATCTCTGATTGTACACAGGATATAAAGACTAACGAAGTTATGTCAAGCTCTACTCACGTTCATCATGACCCTCCAAAATCACATTAGCTATACTCTATTATACTTGTTATATAAATATACCATATCTTATCAACTTACATGTTTCTCCTTTCTTTTGTAGTTTCAGTCAATATGGTTGATCTTTGCTACTGCAGCAACAGTAGTAGCAATATCTTTTAGACCGGGCTCTAAAACCCCCAAAGCAGAAGCAGAAGCAGGGCGCTGCGCATACGATGGAAAAAAAAAACAGCTGGAACTGAAGAGGGATTCACACTGTTTCTCGGTCGGGCTTCGGAGTCAAATTTGTGAGTCTCACAATTTTAGACTTTCATATTAACACAAGGGGCTATTAAAAAGACGGTATCGTGCCCATATTGAATCAATTAATAAAATTAAATGTACGGATTTCTTGATATATTCTCAGACATTAGCCATGTTGAACCGGATCATCCGATTCTGCTCGTTGATAAGGCAGCCAAGGAGGGTCCAACCAGCGTCTCGCAATTAATAAAGAGATTTTGTCCAGAGTTTACTTCCTCTATTTCATTACATCCAGCTTTAATCAATTCTCATTTACAAACTGCATTTTCTCAAGTAACTACTGCTCCACCAGTATGGTATTTTAGACACACTGTAACGTACCCAGATGGTGGTACTGGTGCCATTGATTTCGTTGATATCCCAACTACCATTGAGAAGACTTCAAAAATGGAACTAACTGGTGACTCTGTATTATCAGACTTTGTTAGTACTACTTTTACATCTTTGCGCGATTCGATATTCAAGGGCAAGTCAGCTACTGGCCCCGTATTTACCACTAAGGAGAAGGCAGGCGAGCTACCGCCAAACACTGAGAATTTCCCTAACAAAACTGATTTTTCAGAAAGAATGTCATCCAGCAGACCATTAGTTATTCTATTGCATGGTTTGGCAGGTGGATCTCTGGAAACATACGTGCGCAATGTTGCTACTGCCATGCTCCACACCAACCCAACCATGGATATCGTTGTCGTTAACTCAAGAGGGTGTCTGGGAACCAAGATCAGCACCCCACAGCTCTATAATGCTTTATGGACAGATGATGTCAGATATGTTGTTGACAATGAGATCCTTGCAAAGAGTCCAAACAAGCGGATCTACATGATTGGGTTCTCCCTCGGGGCGGCAGTAATGACCAACTATTTGGCCCAAGAATCCGCGGTCAACAACCAACGGGTCCTAAACTCAGTACGGCTCGGAATAGCTGTTTCTGCTCCGTGGGATATGGTATCCGCTTCAATATTCCTCCATGATACGTGGATTGGTCGTGAGATCTATTCTCCAGCTATGTGCCAATCCCTCTGCAAGTTATTAAAAAATAACTATAATCAACTTAAAAAATGTCCGGAAATCGACCAAAATTTACTTGAAGATATTGTCGATAATGAACACTTACCAATTAAGTATTTGCCTGAATTTGATAAGCACTTTACTTCCAGAATGTTCGGGTTCAACAACCACGAAGAGTACTACCGGTCAGCGCTGCCAATCACTAGATTGTCTAAAGTCCGCGTACCAACCATTGTGATAAGCGCCCTGGACGACCCAGTGTGCGGACCATGCGTTCCAGAGATTCAGGTTCGCGAAAACCCATACTGTCACTTAATTACGACTCAGTACGGTGGACATGTTTCATGGTACCAGTGGGGCGGTGAGCAGTGGTATGCGAAGCCAATTGCAAGATTGATCTCAGGTATGAATGAGTGCTACTCACACTGTGAACCTCAAATTGATCTGAAATATCTTCCAAGACAAACTAACTTTAAAAATGATCGTTTAGTTATGCCTGGAAGCTATAGTGACGTTCTCCAAAAAGAGATCAAAGTAGAATAAATAACATCATTTAATCCCCCTCATTATCTGCACAGTAGCCCGCGCGCGCGCGCCCGCGATATAAAAAAATTAGTAGAAAACCGGAGAGTGGCGAGGAGATAAAAGAGGAAAAGGGGTGTTATATGTTTAGAATATTTAGCAGAGCTAAAGTAGCTAAACAGGTAAGATGGTCTAGTACTGGAAGACCACGTATTTTAGAGAGCGGCGAACCGCTGACTGGCGCAGCGCGCAGTGCAAATATTGAAAAGGCGAAGAAACTAGAGGTTAAGGATGATAGCAGCGCTAAGATCCCTGAGCCTATAAAGGTTAAAGATGTTCCAAATTATTGGGTACCAAAAGCCCCTAAACTAAAACTGTTTTCACAAAGAGATTTAAGAGTTCACTCATTATATAGTGGCTACAGACCTGTATTTATACTGTATAAATCAATACCGGTAACGATAGATGAGTCAATTACTGTTAATAACAAGGAACTATTGGGCGATGCAGGAAGATGGTCTTACTCTGCTACTGAACTGGAATACTATTCAGAATGGGAAAATGTACCGAGTGATGTTGCTGATGATTTGAGTCCGTTCCTGCCACCGGAGAAGCCGCAACCAAAGAGTCGTAAGGCTACGAGTAGTGGAGCTAATGTTATCAAAACAAAAGGTCGCAAGCGGTACTTACCTGAACGGTACATTAAAACTACTAAATCCAGACATGATAAAAAGACAGAGTTACGTCGATTATTAAAGAAGAGTCGCTCTTAATGGTTAACTTGTATATAAATATAAATAATTAAATAAAATCTGAGCATTTTTAATGAATAAATGAACTTAATAATATTACCTGTAAGCGCCTATTTATTGGAGCCTATATCCTATTAATATATATGGGCGGGAAAAGCAAGAAAAAAAAAATAAATAAATAAGTAGGTAGTAGTACAGAAGAAGAGTCAATAAGGGCCATCACCACAAGCAAATGCCGCCCTCTAAGGGTTCTAATATTCCCTCATCTTTGACTTCTAAGTTTCAACTTAGACGAAATCAAGATAAGGAAGGTCAAGGTGAAATACCCAAAGAGACCAAGCGAACCAAGGCATGTCTTCGGTGTAGGAAGTCTAAAGTGAAGTGCTACAATGATGGCACTGGCCCGTGTAAGCGATGTGTGAATAGCGGGTATGAATGTTTATATCAGATGAAGGTTGCCACCGCGGCCGAGCTGGCCCCTCCTGGTGCTGGTGCTAGTGCTGGTACTGGTGCCGTTGCTGGCGCTGGCGCTGGTACTGTTAGCGCCGCTAGTGGGGTTACGCAGTCAGCGCAGTCAGCGCAGCCCGCTGCCTGGAAGGATACCATGGAAAACCGTCTAGAGAACTTTGGGGATACATTGAATGAGATTATGGGGTTTTTAAAGGATGGTAAATTTAATAATAAGCTTCCAAATGCTCAGATCAGCCAGCTGTCGGCAGATATTTACCACAGAATGCAACAACAGCCACAGCAGCCTGTACCGCCGCCTCAGCAACACTATCCTGGTTCCAGGCCATACTACGACACGTTTGTGCCGTCTATCTCTGACTATCACGACTCTAACCTCCAACACCCGTCATCAGAGACCCGAGACTACCCCTTCAACGGCGGTAGTGGGAGTTTCTACGGATCGAGCAGACGGCAGTATCCTAACATGAGCTATGCGTCTGCTGGTAAGAGTGCTGCAAAGCTGAGCGCATATAAGGACGTGTTAGCGGGTGATGAGGTCGGAAAGATGTCCAACTTGGTGAACAGTCGGCAGTTTATTAGTGAATCTAACAAGAGAAGAGAGGGCCCGGTAGAGCCTGCTGCTAAGCGGCAGAAACATAATGACTCCAGTGACTCGTCGGACAGCGACGTACTTCTTCTTAAGCAGCCTGAGAAGCCACAGCTACGTCGTCTTATACCTTATGCGTTATTTGACCAGCTTTTTGAGCGGTTTAAAGACACTGTGGGTCCGCACTTGTTCGGCTTTGATATATCCAAGTTTGACCGGCGACTTGTGTACGTTAAGAGCGACTTAATGGTGATTATTGTGGGACTACTTGGTTCTCCTGATCATCCTGGCCTAAATAAGGATTTTAGTACGCGTCTTAGAGCATTGTACGTTAGTGCTATTAATGATATTACATTTGGAGGTGGGAGAACTGTTAAGAATGGTACAAAGAATGTTTGGGGAATTGATGCAGAAGACGACCCTGATCCCAGATTATTAAAATCTGCAGATGAGCCGATAAGTGATATCCAGAGAGAGTATGATGCGTACATTGACTTGTGTTCTTCCTCTGATCATGGCTGGAAGAAATGGAACTTACTCGACAAGGACGAAAAGGCAAAAGAGATCAAGCACAGCAGGGAGTTTAATCAGTTTATTAATATTACTGCTCTTTGTATTGGAACTTTTTGGTTTGAAAATTCGCAGTTATTATTAGGTATTGCTATTCAGTTGGCTCAGGAGCTTAAACTAAGCAGTATTTTCACTAGAATCCGTGAATCTAAAATAACTTTGGTAGATAATAAAGGTGATCTGCCTGAAGAACAGTTTGGTGATGATCATATAGGTCCTTATATATCAGATATAAGTAAGCTCAAGTTATGGTATTTACTTTATATTGCTGATACGCAACAGAGTTTCCTAACCAAACGGCCTCAAATGATCAATGGTGTCAATGATTTCTCTCTACATAACTCCAGACGACTTTTATTCCTGAAAAAGCCAAACATGGATGACCAGCAGCTCATTGACTCATCAGAGTTAGCATCTACCAATCTTTTAGTTCAAGTTTCAAATGATAAGTTATCTCTTAAAACTTTGAATGAGAAGCTACTTTCAAACACATCTACATACAATGATCTCAAGCTAGTGTCACAGTTGGAGTTCAATCAAGCGGTCTCTGCAGTTTTAGCAGGCGAAGGTTGGGGAATTCTATCACCAACAGAATTTGGTATGCCTTGGAAAACTAACTTGGAGTTAGATAAGTGGATGGTTCACTGGACATGTCTTCTTACACCAATTCACCAATCAGGAAACGCATGGTCTATTAAATCTACTTTAATATACTACAACTTTGCCAGAATGCATATCAATAATCAGTCAAATAAGCATATTACAGAACTGTCTGAGGAAGGAGACTTAAGCAGTAAGGATCTTGCTGTTTCATCAGCTCAAACTCTAGTAAAAGATATAGTTGGTGATAAAGATATTACAGATAACTTAAGATTCTCTCCATTACATATTTTTGTGATGCTGTACTACTCAGGGTTGGTCCTCTTAGATAGTGGTAACGATTTGCTGAATGTACCTGCGTCTCAGTTTAAAGAGGCGGCGCGGGTGTATTTTGACAACCTACTATTGGTCAGAGCGTTGGTAAAAGTATTAGCAGATAATCAGCCAATTGATTCTGATTTTGGTAGTAAGATAGTTACAAGTTTAAAGAAGAAATTAGAGAAAAAATACTCTAATTTTAAGAAATTGGGTCAAAAATTCATGGATTTTAATAATGAGGAAACCGCTGCGGGAGCTAAGATCCGGTTACTTGACGACATGAACGAACATGAGATTCAAAAACTCTTGAGCGATGCTGAAGATAATAAAAAGGGCCAAATATTGGCCTGGCCTGGTACTAACCACGGCCACCCATAATGAACGTTTAATGATAGTAGTAGTGTAGGGTAATGCATGCGAGCCAATCAATTTTTGAGAAAAACAAATTTAGAGAGAGAGAGAGCACAGCATAGACATCAGACATGTTTCCATGGGAGGGAGCTATTCCATACACCATCATGTTCGGTGTAAGTATATTATATTGATTATAATTATATTGTGTGATATTGAATTATTATTAACCAAAAATTTCTAGTTTTTTACCGTATGTGGTGGTGCCGTTTCTGGTATTCATTACTGGAATAACGGGTACAAGAGAGACCGTTTCGGTTTAGACAAATGGGACAGACAACATTTTGCCAGAGATTATCGTTTAACTGGAATTTACAGAGGACAAACTGATAGTGTCAAAGCTCCTGAGAGTTTTGCCACTAGCGGATTTAGAAGAGTTCAATCTGAACCAAAATGGTGGTAGTTTAAGCATAGTAAATGAATGGATTTATCTCACACGCACAGTATGAAATTACTATTGTAGAAAAGGAATGAAAATTCGATGAACGTTTATTTAAAACTGGTATTATTAAAGAGCTTTGGAATTGGAAGTTAACAAACAAACAAAAAAAAAAAATAAGGGAATCGATATAGAATTTTTTTTTTAAAAAACAATGTATAAATAAGATAAAACAAAAAGGGTATAGAGAATGAAAATAAATGAAGAAGAAGAAGAAGAAGAGAAGGATAATGATGATGAGTATAACTCAATTACCAGCCTTAACAACACTTCTTCTTCTGAAAAAGTCCAAGACCTTCTTAGTAGTGCTAATGCTTTCGCGTCTGTTACTATTCGTAATAATAGTACTTTTAACTCTTTGCTTAACTGGTGATGTTCTAGCAGATTCGCTAAATAAATTTCCATTTGATTGAGATTTTTCAGAATTTGTAATTATAACATTACTAGAACTTCTTTCTCTTGTTTCTTTACTTGGTATAATAGCTGAAGATCTTCTACCAAATGATATACTCTTTGATTGTTTATGATAATTAGCCAGTTTATCATCTTTAAAAGAATTTGCATCATAAGAAGTACCAATAAATGAACCAAACATACTAAATCTTTTCTTTTCACTTCTTGTACTATTAGTAGTATAAGTTGATCCTGAAGATTTTAATCTTGTAGATTGTGATCTTGGTATATTTAACTTATTTGAACTTTCTGTTAAAAGTCCTAATGCGCCATATTTACTATTGCGTTTAGCTTTCTTATCGGAAGGACTTCCTGGTGATGGTGGATTTCCATTGGTTATTACCTCGTACTCGTTGTTTGATGGTGAAACGTTGTGGGTGCCTGAGGACGCTCTTCTGCCACCACTGCGTGGGCTTGGTTCGTCGGTTACTCTGGCAAAGGATGGTGGAGCCAATGGAGTTTGGGGCGTATTTTTACCCTTTGCACCAAATATATTTTCAAATACTGAATGAGACGCAAAAGTAGGAGCGCTTGGAGTTGAATTTGGGTCATCTTGTGGAGGTGGTCTTTTTACTGGTGTAATAGTCTCTTTAGTATTTCCAATAATAATTGCTTCATCAGGTTGTTTTGAAGGTGTCTTTAATGCTACCTCATCATCATTCATATCTAAAGATCCAGTTAGCTTAGATAATGTTTCTTCTGGTACTTCCTTTGATTTAGCATTTAAAAAGCTAAAATCAACATTTAATGGACCATCTGGAAGTGATCCTGGGTGATAAGATGAAGGTCTTGGTTTAGAATGTTGATCTGGACCTGGTAATTTTTGATTTTGCTTTGTCTTTCTAGAGAAATTCCGTGATTTATCTTGCGTAGATCCTGGGGCATTTTTATATTTATTAACAGCAGATTCCTCATTTTCGCTAACAGAGTAAATACTATTTCTGTTATCAGCATTTACAACATCTAATAATACCCCTTGGGCAGTCTTGCGGTAACCATTCTCTGTCTCGCCATTTGAGATAGCACTCTCGTCAATGGACTTGACTGATACTGAAGACTTAGATGTTGGCATAGTGTTTAAGGAAACACCTTGAGAACTTGGTGGGGATTGGCCAGCCAGTGCTGGATTTGAAACTTGGTGAGAGGAGTATGATCTTGGAGGAGCTCTGGAAGAAGCACTTGGTAATTTTGGCGAAATTGCAGCATCAGTACTATTAGCAAATGCAAAAGATGAGTTAGCTGGTTCAACCATTGAAAATCTATTAGCAGAACGTGGGTTAACTTGTCTAGTTCTAACAGCAGATGGAGCAGCATTAGAATTCAAAATTGGACTGCGTGGATTTGGAGACGTAGAACCGCCGCTTGAAGATCTTGGTTGCTTTGGTTGTAACAGTCTTTGCTTTGCGAGTTGTTCCTTTTGTTGCTGAGCTAAAGCTTGTTGCTGTCTATTGAGCTCGGCTGTGCGGTCCCACTCCTCAGGCGTAACCAGCAAGTACGGAGCATGCGGAGCTAGCCATGAATGCTGTCTAACTTGCTTTAAAGAATATCTGTATTTTGGTTCAGGTACTAAAACATTTCTTAATAAATTTCTTGGTAATGGCTGAACATATTCTGGGAAAGTTAACTCAGTGGTACTAATGTAATTGTACAATTTAGAAATATTAGTACCCTCAGGGTTGTCCGGATCGTCATCAAATGGTAAATAACCAGCCAACATAGCATATAAAATCACACCACAAGACCACACATCCACCTTTCTCGCTTCATAAGGTTCATTCTTTAATACTAGCTCAGGAGCCGCATAGCACGGAGACCCACATGAAGTTTTCATTAATTCGTTACCTGGAACGAAACTATTAACGAAACCAAAATCTGTAATAATTATATTCTTATGCTTATCTAATAATAAATTTTCTAATTTTAAATCTCTGTGAACTATGTGTTTAGAATGCATATAATCAACACCACTAACTAATTGTGAAAATAATCTAGAAGCTAAAGAATCTTTTAAATGTTTATGATGAAATATGTAATCAAATAATTCACCGCCCAGAGCATAATCTAAAACAATTCCAACATATTTATCATTTTGTAATACTTCTTCTAATCTAACAATATTTGGATGTGATAATTTTTTTAAAGCATTTATTTCTCTGTGAACTTTTGATTCTCTTTCTGAACCTCTTGGTATAGAATCTCTTTTGATAAGCTTAATAGCCACCTCAGTAGGTTGTTTACCATCTTTTCTCCAACCTAATTTAACTTTACCAAATTCACCTTCACCTAAAGTTGATCCTAAAATATATGAACCAAATCTAACTTCTCTATGTGATTTTCTTATCACACCTGGTGGTAGATTGTGCGAAGAAGTGTATGACAGCGATGGCATAGTAAAACAATAACGTGTAACTTTAAAAAAATGCCTCTAATCTATTTTTCCATAAATGCTGTATTTCTTATATTATATATTTTTAATTATATTATTAAAGAATTATTTATCCTTTAAATATAAGAAAAAAATAGAAAAGAAAGAACACAATAACAAAAGCTTGTTATCTTTGTGGCGTATTAATCAAACCAGTTAATAGCTTAAAGATCTGTTAGCGTGTGTTTTTTGTAGTTCAGTTACGTTTTAGGTGTGAAGTGTACTTTTTTTTTTTTTTACTGTTTTACTTTTTTTTGCTTTATTTTTTTTTTTAATGAACCGTAATTTGCTTCTTTATTCCTCTTGTTTACTTTTTTTTCATTTTATTTTTTTTTTTAGTTTTTCCTAGGACGGTAAAGACCCAGCGATTAGCCCGCCAGCTAATTAGCGACCCTTACAGGAAGAGCCCCAAAACCGGCAGTGGGGCAGCAGGGCCGCTGCAGCGGCGGCAGCCGCAGCGGACGCCCGCTGGAGGGCGCTGTGTGTGTGCTGTGGAAGTCGCAGCGAGTGCGCGCGCGCGTGTTGTGGGGCGGTATGGGCTGACCCTCGCTGCTGGGCCGTTTGGCACATTCTGCAGTCTCTGGGGTGGCAGCGGCCCCAGCTCTGGTACCATCATGTGACGGAGTTTTTGGTAGAAAACGCGTCAGTTTTGCGCGGGGCGGTTCAGCGCGCTAACCAGCTAAATGACCAAGGACTTGAGCAACGAGGAGATCGCGTTGTACGATCGTCAAATCCGTTTATGGGGGATTGAGGCCCAGCGACGCATTAAGACGTCTAAAATATTGCTTATTAATCTTAGTGCCATAGGAACAGAGGTAGCGAAGAATTTGGTTCTAGGCGGTATAGGGTCGCTCACCATTCTTGACTCTCATGATATTGAAGACGACGATTTCTGCGCCCAATTCTATATCAGCGATGTCGGTGGTAAGCGTGTGGATGCCGCCAGAGCAAAGATCCAGGACTTGAACCCGCGCGTACAGCTTGAAGTCGACACTAGCTCTATATGCGACAAGCCGACCGAGTGGTTCCAAGGCTTCACGATGATTATCGCCACCGAGGTCTCAGTAGCGACCAATCTCAGACTCAACGAAGTCTCTAGACTATTCAGCATCCCGTTCTACACCGCTGGCCTCAACGGGTTGTTCGGCCACGTCTTTATCGACCTCATTGAGCACCGCGCGACCTACAAGAAGGAGCGGTCAAATATATCCACCAAGACTGGCCCTGTCTACTCGTTCTCTGAAATAGTCACCGTGGACCCGTTCATGGAGGGCACGCAGGCGTTCGAGAACGTCACTACCGTCGACAAGTACAACAGCTACACGCTGTTCTTGCACAACTACCAGCACCCGAGCGCCGCCGTCAAGGAGATGTACACCACCAAGAGAAAGCTCAAGCGGATCACTCCGGTCCTCCCTCTAACTCTAGCGCTGTTTGTATCGTCGGACTTAAAATCTCCAGAGTTTATCAATACTGCTAAAACTATTTGTGCCAACTTAGGCATCCCAGAGCTGGTCATACTGGATAACCAGCTGTTGGCCGACACCTTCGTCAGCCAGCAGCACTTGGAGTTCGCGCCAGTGTCCGCCATCTTGGGCGGAGTATTGGCACAGGATGTTATCAATACGCTAGGCAACAAGAATAAGCCCATCAATAACTTTATTGTTCTAGATGGAACCTCAAGCGATATGCCTATATTTAGAATTTAATGAGATATTAAAAAAAAAAAAAAAAAAAAAAGACTACAGTAAATAGAAAAACTATGTTTTCATCAACCATTAGAATTACATAATGTTATGAAATGTTATTCACCCATATATATAATTAGTATTTTTAAATATTAGATGGGTAAAGGAAAACTCTGACTGAAGCACCGAATGTCTTGGCTGGCAAGTTCTTCTTGAAGTTGGCACGAACGATACCAGAGTTACCGTGAGTTCTAGTAACTTTACCCCAAATAACTCTAATCTTAGTTCCACGAATTTCTTTTGAAGATCTGTAAACGTAAGCAATTCTTTTACCTAAATAGAATTTAGCATCTTCTGGACTCTCAACACCTTCAATTTTAATTAAAGAAATGTTTGGGTTGTTAACGCTCTTACTTCTTTGGTAAGAAAGATGTTTACCCTTAACGTATACTATAAATTTTGTTAGTAAAATAATCTAAAATTTTTAATATATGATTAAAATTAAAATTCAAATATAATCCCAATAGTCTAATCATTTGTTTAACAGTCTGTTTGTGCTCTCACATTCCGGTCCCTGTTCACTTATAAATACAGTCTATTCATCCCACTTTAAACATCTCTCAGATATCATAACAAAATCAAACTTTCTTAGAATCAACTTGAATCTCATTTTTATCATTCATTTATTATATTATCTAAACATACATCTTGGTTGTTCAGCCATTTTTGATTGTCTGTGTTCTAAAGGTGTCCGTCCTTAGTACAATTTTTCAATTTTTTTCTCCCCCTCCGTACCGCCTACCTCAGTCCATCGCGTTGCGTGCCCCGTACAAAACCGACCGGCTTTTCAAGATAGCCCTGTATGTATGCACGTGATATACTGTTAGCGCCCCGGGATGATGTAACAGGGCGAGTTTGACGTGCTACAGGGCAGTATTAGTGTGCATATATATATGGGGCTAAATCTTGATTTCGTCTTCTTTCTTAAATAGTTCAGGGTCGAATCTCCAGTGTTGTGTAGGGGCCAGTGTAGCCTTAGCATCAGCCTCAAAAGTTCCACTAGGGACATTTTTAGTAGATAATCCACTAAGTTTACATAAACTAGTAAATGGTTCATCAGATTGTTTTGAATCATCAACTTGTTTAAACCATCTAACATTCCATCCTTTATTTGATTCCATTTCAGCTTTTCTTTTTTCTCTTTCAGAATTTTCTAATTTACTCTTAGATTCACTAATTTTTTCAAAAGATCCTTCTTTAATAGCATCAGCAACTTCTTTCCAAGCTTTTCTACTTTCTAATTCATTCTGTTCTTCAAGTGGTTTGACTAAAAGTTGCTCAGGAACGGCCTTATCAGCAGCAAAGAACGGCTTAACGGTCTTATCGCTGGCAAATGTTATAGAACAAGAGCCTGACCACTGTCCGCTGATTGTACAATCCGCGACTTTCTTGTCCATAGCGGCCTTATTCTTGTAGATCTTAGCCTTAAAAGAGTTCTTCTTGCCGCTAACCCATCCCTTGCCGCTGTACTCGATCACGGTAATGTAACCAGCAGAGGACTGAATGTAGGACTTACCGTTAAGTTCAGCGTATGGTGACGCCATTAGCAATCCCTCAATGTGCACGCCCGGTAAAGTTATCAAGTAGTTCTCCTTCAAGTTACGGTACTCCAAGATCGCGTGCCCGTACTGTTTGACGTTCAACGTCAACGAGGTAGCGTAGATCTGTGTCTTAATCTCATTGTATCCGCTGAGATATGTATTGTTCTTTTCATTCAGGATTGAGTAAGCTGTAACTGGTGGATGGTGGCTAACTTGTTCAGAAAGCAACACAGTCTCGCCCAAGTTCTTTGCCTCTGACAGATCTTCCCACTTTCCCACAAACACTTCACCTAAGAACGGGTTTAAAGGCTTCTTCTCAGTTCCTAATTTCTCATTTCTAGAGGCATATTGTGATCTAAGAGTAGCAATAAACCACTTAGTAACCGCTAATTGACGCTCAAATTCACCCTTAATATTGTTTGGAGCAAGGAATAAATCTGGATGTTCACACCAAAATTTAGAGTACTCAACTAAAGAGACTGGTGAGAGAATAAATGGTGGCGCAGTAAGAGTATATAAATCACCATTAAACAGGGCAATAGATTTAAGAAAATCCTTCCAAGAAGTAGCACTGGCAGACATTGTATTCCTATCTACTTTGTGATGGGGTTCCGCAAAAGGCACCTTTTCTACTGTTTTTTCTTCCGTCTGTCGTCGTATAAGCCGATCACATGGCGGGCATCCTTGCTGAGCCAATACCCAGTAGGCCTCCAAAAATCCGAAGTTGGCCAAAATATCGGTGGCAGTGTACCCAGAACCCCACATCCATCGCGGCTGGCAGCAGGCTTGACATTTGTCCGGTATGTAGCGCTCGCTCGTCCTCCTGCAGCCTCCCAGCGCGGCCGCCGGACGCCGGTCGCAGCGCTCTCGCGCGAATATGGCTCTAAATTCCAGAAAAAAGGCATTTCCTGGTATTATCTGTGACCCTGTATACCATATCCAAATTTCAGGGCTTTCGCAGTAGTGTGCTGCGAGAAACTCTAACAATACTGTAGATGCGCAGCCTTTCTAACGAAATACGCAATGTTGACTGTTACTCTACAACACCCCGACTAAGGCGTCTAGAGCTCTGATATTACTGCGAGAGTAGTGATCTAAAGCCTCTTTCTGCGTTTTTTTTTCCGGAAAAAGTCGTGTATTTGGAGGCTATAGCGAGACTCCTGCATTGTTCTACGAAGGAGCACGCAAGAGGAGCTCAGCACAGACACTACAGACCGCAACAGAGAGCATAACACTACAGCGGAACTGCCTACAGACAGGATTGGACTCAGTAAAAGAAGTCGCGGATGTCTTAGCACGGTTACAGATGGCTGTGGTGCTGGCGTAGCGCAGGGCGGGGCAGTGTCAATGCTGGGTTTATCTACATCAGAGACATTATAACGTATATCCGATAACCAATAGACTAACATTTATATAAGAACATAAAAATACACAGGAAAACTAAAAGGTTCATCATTTCTTAGCCTTCTTAGTAACCTTCTTAGTGGTTTTCTTTGGGGCGGCTTTAGTTACCTTCTTTGGAGCAGCTTTCTTTGGAGCTGCCTTCTTAGTAGCAACTGCTTTTGTTGTCTTCTTTACTGTCTTTTTAGTGGCAGCAGCCTTTGTTGTTTTCTTTGGAGCAGTTTTTGGAGTAACAGCTTTCTTAGCAGTAGCTTTCTTTGGAGCAGCCTTAGTAGCCTTCTTAGCAGCTGGCTTAGTTACTTTGCTAGCTGGCTTAGTAACTTTACTGGCTGGCTTAGCAGCTTTCTTAGCTGGCTCCTTTTTAGCTAATTTAACTGGTCCTGATGGTCCCTTTGGCTGAATAAAGTCTCCCTTATCAACACCTCTTCTCAAAGCTAAGTTAAATTGCAGATCAAAGTTAGCTGCTGTCATCTTGTAGTTAGCCAGAACATATTTCTTAATAGCTTGACGACTATATTTAATGTTAGTAATCAAATGTAAAAAAAAAAAAAAAAAAATCACTTAAAATTGAGGGGGGGAGCTACTTACCTTGAACCAGTGCGATCCTTTAAGACTGTGATAGCCTCAGTAATCATATCTGCTGTATTAGTATCCATTGAATATTATTATTAATACTTAAATAGTTAATTGACTTACCCTTGTAAGATGGGTGTTCCATTTTCTTAATTTCTGCTTTTGCCATATTAGAATTTTTTTGTCTAAAAATATATTACAATCTCTGATTTATGGGATGCGATGGGGTTTTATCTCTGTCAAAAGAAAAACAAAAAAAAACATGCGCTTCCTTTGTCGTGCATGCATGTGTCCGGTTCTGATAGTTGCACCGCGTTCCTATGTTTTCCCAACCCTTTCATCTATAATATTTTTCACCAATAATTGGCCGTAAAGCTTTTCCTAAAGTATTAGCAGCATCACCAGGAAATGCCCAACAGTTAGATGAATCCCTATTCACTTCTTCAAAATTAATATCTTTATTAAATATAGCAATCTTTCCCCCCTGTAGTTTAACCCTCTCAACGTATCCAACAGCTGGCCATATATTTCCACTGGTACCAACAACAAGAACCAAGTCCACCTTGTTATTCACAAAGTAGTCATCAATTGAATTAATCACTTTCAACGGAATTGACTCACCGAACCACACAACTCCAGGTCTAAGAAGACCCCCGCATTTTGGACATTTTGGTAGCTCGTCCCTAGATATATCCATCCTCACAGAGTTGCCCTCCTCTAGTCTCTGGCGCTTATTACGATCACTATTATCTTTATCTATAACTTTTAGAGCCTTAGTTAGCGGGTCACTGAAATTAGTTTCTCTATAGTTACAAAAAAAATCTGTACACTTAAGCTTAAATAGATTCCCATGTAGCTCTAGTATATTGTCAGTGTGGCCGGCTCTAGCATTCAAACCGTCCACATTCTGATTGATGGTTAAACACAGCTTTTTCACATTAAGTCTTTTGCTCAATTCTTTAATAGCATAATGCCCTCTGTTTGGCTTCGCATTTAGCGCCTGATGTCTTCTCCAGGCATAGAATTGCCACACTAATCCAGGATTATCTAGAAATGCATCTGGAGTGGCAATATCAATAGAATGAAACCCTTTCCAGTACCCCAGACTTGCCTGATATGTCTCTATACCCGAACTGCTAGATAATCCGGACCCTACAAGAATCACAATATTTTTACTCCGTAGTAAATATCGCTGAAACAGCAAGAGATCATCCTCTCCATGGCTAGCCATACACTGCTCCTCCGCCATTTTCTTCTTCCTCATCGCCATGGACGACGGGCACGTAACCGCACCAGAATCTGAAAAGGGCGCGTTGAGGTTCTGGGGGGCGATGAGCCCAGCATGGCGCGGGACAGTGCAAAGATTATTGACCAGCTCATACATAATATTATTAATGATCCCAATTACTTAGAGTCTAGTTTAGAGACTAACGTGACGACGCTAGAGGCCTTACTTCTGCGATTGTTAGCGCTTCAGGTGCAGCCCAGTCCTTCATCTGGTGAAATATCTGATTGTACTACGGCCATACTAGCGGTTATAATAAACAAGCCACAAGTATTGATCCAGAGCAGTAAACAGCTGAAAACAGATATTCCATACTATAAAAATATTTTAAGTCACGCAGCAAAGTTTTATAAGTTTCCTGATTTGACAATCAATGAGGGTATCACTACCCTAATAAGTGGGATGGTTACAGTGATTTCGTCTAAGTTAAGATCTCTCAGGTACAAGAAAGATATTACTAATACTATGATACATAATTTAGATCTGCATTTAAACAAAAGCATCGGCAGTCTTACAACAGAGTCTTTGATTAATGATTTGTTGATTTCCATACCATACTTCGTCATGTTGAGTTCTTACAAGCTCCTGAGCCATTTTCTTTTCACCAGCTCAGCTGAATTGAAACTCAACATATTTGCCAGAAAAATCTGGTTTCTTCTATCTCAAGAAAAGACTCATAAAGTGCTCGTTGACCGGGCCAAACTTTTCTTGAGCAGCGTGTTCAGTAACTGCGTCGTAACGAGCTGCTCTGTTCCGTCACAAGTTCTCGTGTGCTTGGAGTTCGCCAACGACACTATTAATCTGTGTGCACAGAGCGGTCTGCCATTGCTGGATGTTGTTGCGGGCGGACTACTACAGATGTACTGGAAGTGCTTGAAGCTGAACACCGCTGACATGATACACAACGGCTTGAAGCTCAGCCAGGTCTACAGCGCTAGCTTTAACCCAAAAGAGTCAGATCTCTGGAAAGTGGTGTACTTGGTACAACCTGCAGTGACAGAGAGACTCTCTAGTGTCAGCTGGATCGATAGTCCTTTTGGTGACAGTATTTTAGATAGTCTAAAGTCGCAAATAGTCGCTATGAAGAACCAGAAGTTACAGCAATTGTACTACCCAGAGATACTAGATCTTTACATGGTGCAGGGTGTGGAACGTCTTTCAATCTGTGACTACTCTTCATTGCAAGCATGGCTCACCAACTTGGGCTCGCTTCTCGATGAAGACTCGACCAAGATATTGGCGTCTGAGTTCACCACTTTGAAGCTCATACAGTCTTTTGGAACCGTCGCATGTATTTACAATGATTCATTCGACTTTGTTCATAAATACTGTAATGTCTGTGACAAGATGGATGATCTGGAATTTGTAAAGACCAGCAGGAAGCCAATATCTTCATCTGCGTTTGTTTTAGAACTTGTTGACATTATAAGGAAGCACTTTTTAGTGAATTTACTGGAAACTATAGTGATAAATCTTTTAATATCGTTGAAAAAGATATTTATTAAGTGGACATTACCACCAATTACAGATGGAGATAATTTATTCCAGTTCTTTTGCGACTGTTTACTCTCTAAAAACCGAGACATTCGGATTTTTGCTGGTAAACTTATACCTTTGTATTTAACTTTTGATGATGAATCTGATGAGAACTGGAAGTATATATTTGAGTTTCTTGATAAGCGGCTTGAAATTGACGAGAAGAAAAGCTATTTAGCTGAGTCTAAAATCTTGGCCTGGGGAGAATTGGCCATAGTATCCGAAGGAGAACACTTGAATGTATTGCTAGCGAAGTTATTCGAATTTTTCAGTTCAACAAACTCGTTTTATACTTGTGCTGCTTATACGACACTAATAAATGTTGCAAATTTGAAGAATAAGACCTGCTGGCAGTTGGTGAATCCGTTTCTTCCCAATTTGAGCTTGACTATAGTTCAGCAGATTGTCAAACAGACGATCTTTGGGAGTATAATACCGGAGTTTTTGAATGTATCAAGCAGTGATATTCTCTTTCGTACCATGGCGTATACTGTGCCATATTTATTGACATATTACTCAAAAGACATAATCAAGGAGATTGCTAAGAATGCAAAGATTCCCAAACACGAACTAGTCAAGCAGCAGCTTCCTAGAATTCTCGCTGTGATGTTGACATCACCTGAGTATTTAGAATACAACTCCGAGGACAACACTTTCTGGATCAACCAAAAGAAGATCATGGACATCTTGGGAATTGTTGATGGGTATTTTAGAGAGAAACAGTTGCACCATCTTATTCAAGGTGTGGGAGATATATGGGAAGTTTGTAAGATGTATTCTAGCACCGAGTCTAATTACCAGACATTAAAAAATGCGGTCATTTTTATCATCAAGGTGGACTTGCTGACGAAGCAGAACAGCAGCAAACTTACTCAGAAATATGCAGTTCCGGTTAGATATAATGTCAGTGCTGAACAGACAGAAGATGATGAAAAGATTCTACAAGACTGCTTTAAGAGTACGTTACTTGGAATTATCCAGCAATTTTCTTACTTGATAAGAGATACTAGAGGAAAGATGCCATATATAGAAAAGGTTCGATCATTAAATGCCATAGAGTTTTTGGTACAAATTGCTGGTATGGAGATTGTGACTGCTTTACCCCAAATTTGTATTTCTCTACAGGCTGCCATATCTGATCCTTTATTAGAGTTGAATTGCTTAAGATGCTGGAAGATTTTGATTCTCAATCTTAATGACATTGATTTGAGTACTTGCTTTGATTTGGTTATTGCCATAATCTTGCAACGCTGGAAGTCATTCAGCAAAAGCTCAAAGAAGGTTGCGAAGGAGATCTTGGTTGAATTGTTCAACAAGGAAGAGTTAATCAAAGAGAAGTTTTTCAACTACTATTTCACGCTCTCATTTAATGAAGAGTTAGCAGAGGTGAGCTATAAGGCGAACAGAATTCTAGCGAGGAAGTCTACTGGACACGATGACAATAGCTCTATGGTGTTGAATCTTTTGTATGATATTATTCGTCGTTGTGGTAATGATAATAGATATGTGGTTCAGCAAGCTTTACTGGACCTTAAGAACTATCTTCGTCGATACCAACAGGAGTTTCATTCGATATTTCTTAAAAAGAAGAATTTCATCAGACTTGTTCCGCTTCTAATTGATGTATTAATGAAGAATTGTTTCAAGTTTAAAGCCCAGGATAATTCTGGAGGTGTTGACATACCTAAAGAGTGTACAGAATGTCTAGGAATTGTAGGCTCTTTGGACCCTATTAGATTCGCTATGAAAGATAAAGATGATGCGTTGGTATGTCTGTTTAACAGTGTTCGTGAGTTAGTTCATTTCGTTTCAAAGCTCTTGAACATGCTAGTCAAGGCATTCTGGGCATCTAATGATCCTATGCACCAGATTTTTCTCGCCTACGCTATCCAGGAGTTTATTAAAGTAGCTGGAGAGACCGACCTTTCCCTGCCACTATTCAATGACTTAACAATTTCCACGCTCGCGCCCTTGGCTGTGTCGAAATACGAGCTCAGCACGTTTGGCAGTGATAAATTAAAGAAATACCCACTTTTCAGATTGACTAAGGGCCAAGCAGAGTGGGTGCGAGATGCTACACTTGACTTGATCGAACGAAGCAGATTGAGCTGTATGGAAATGCAAGAGGCGCACAAGTTTGAGATACGTTTTTACTCAATTTACAGCACTATCATCAAGAGTCAGGATCTAAACATCAGTATGACAATATTGCCTTATGTGGTGTTGAATATGATTATAAAGAATTATGAGAACTCAAGGGAGCTTATACAGAACGAATTCTTACTCATTTTAAAGACTGATTGCGATGAAGATGTTTACAGTCACGAAATGTCCAAAAATATCAAATTGTTGTATCAGACAATATTCAAAATAGTTGATTTCTTGACCGAATGGTTGGCTAATCGAAAACAGAGACATTCTAGCTCAAGACTGAAAAGACAGATGATTTTTGGATGCACTATAGATGAGGGAATAAAGATAGTAGAACAGTTTCTTGGACATATTCCTGACTTATTGATAGCACAGCGGTCAAGCCAGTGTGCATCATATGAGCGAGCTATATTATATTCGGAACAGAGCTATAGAACGAGTAAAAAGGATACCAGCAATGATATGATTATCTCTGAGTTACAGGAATTATATGAGAAGGTTGATGATTACGATACTTTGACTGGATCTTTGAAGAGATTCTCTAAGGCTAACATCAAATCAGCAGTATCTCAGTTACAGTTCGAAGATAACTGGAGTTCTACATTGAACGTATTTGATTTAATGTCCAGTGAAGATTTAGACCCAAAATACTTACAGTATCTTAACAAGAAGAATCTATATTCTAACACTTTGGATAAGGTAAATCTGGTGAAGAATATTTCAGATATCAGAGATATTCCTATAGATGTTATTAACACAGTTTTACAAGCGAGTATCTTACAGCATGACACTGATACGTTAGCCAAGTGGGTCCTTATATCTGGAATGACTCCTGCTGTGAAAGACAGCGAGTTCCATGTGAATGTTCTGCTCTCCAAAGCTGTTTTAGCCTTGAAGAATAATAACATTATTGGCTTCAACTATGCAGTTGAGGAGGGTCACAATTTAATCAGCTCATTATTGTCTTTATCGCCGCAGGCTTCATTGGCAAGAAACAGATTATTAATGGATAAGCTCCACGTATTTGAAGATATGAGGTCTTATGCTAATGTGGACACATTTAGATCTTCTAATGCCAATAAGCAAATCTTTAATGCTCGTTACGTGAACTCTGGGTCTGATTTTGAGTCACCGTGGTACATTATGACGATGAGAATCTGTGATTCTATTTTGAGCGAGAAGGCCATAGAGACACTGAAGCCGCGAAACATAAGCGAGCTTTGGCTACAGAAGGCCAAACTTGAAATTCAGCATAATCGGTTGGATTTGGCATCCAAGTCATCGTTTCAGTCGTACAATGCGCATAAGAACCACCAGTCTGAGCTTCTTTTTGCAGAGATCCTCTGGAAGCAGGGAGATTATCCCAAAGCATTGAAACTAGTGCAAACTTTACGGGATTTAGACAACAAGAATGCCGATGTGCAATTAAAGTATGCTCATTGGTTAGAGTCGTCCAACAACGCGTTGGGAAGTGAGATCATTTCCCAGTTTAAGAAAGCTATTGAGCTCAACAGCAGGAATGAGGATCCATACTACTATTTGGGTAAATACCATACCAAAGTTTTGGACTCTCAAGAGGTGAGTAATGGGTTTCAAGAGGCTAATATCATTCACTACTACTTGAAATGTTTGAAGAACGGTGCTAAGTATCTCCAGGAAATTTTACCGAAAGTCATAACGTTATGGATTGACATATCTATCAGGGCCCTGGACTCAGCTGATGAGACACTTAAAACTCGTTTGGAAACTATTGAGATGGAGATTACTGATGCGATAGCGATATTACCAATGTATTACTGGTTTACTGTGTACTCACAGCTTTTATCTAGATTGCCCAGTACTCTGGGCACGACTTTCAGTCTTGTTATTGAGATATGTGGGTATGTTCTTCAAAAGTACCCAGAACAGGCTATCTGGGCTGTTTATGCTCAGAGAAATTCTAGAGATAAGCGGAGACTGAGTGCAGGAGGTAAGATATTACAGTGGTTTACCAAGAAAGAGTGTAAAGTGAAGAAATACAAAAGCAATAAAGATATTCTTTTATCAGTGACCAAGTTTATGCAAAATTTTGAGAGAATGACAAAGATTGATACAGGAAGAAATGTTAGAGAAGGATCTCTAACTGAAGATTTCCACTTTGAACACAAGACGCTACCGGTTCCGATGGTTGTACCATGTAAACAGAGTTTTGAGCTTGAGTCGTTGTCGGCGACTGCTGAGAGCAGTTCAGTTATAACAATGGTGAAGTTTAGTGATAAAGTAAAGATCATGACGAGTCTACAGAGACCTAGAAGAATTGCCGTTATTGGAAGTGATGGAAAGACATATTTGATTTTATTTAAAGTCAATGATGATTTACGGAAAGATGCTAAGTTAATGGAACTAACTAGTATGATACATAACTTGCTTAACCAAGAGTATGAATCAAGAAGAAGAAATCTCTATATTCGAACTTTTGCAGTTATTCCTTTAAACGAGAAATATGGTATAATTGAATGGGTTCAGGATCATGTCACTATGAAGAGTATTTTAGATCAAAAGTATGATAGAAAAGAGTCACTAATGCACATTAAAAAGCAGTATGAAAGCAAGAAGCTGGTAGCTGACAAGTTATCGTACTTTAAGAGTTTATTAGGTTATTATGAGCCAGTTTTATATAAGTGGTTTATTGAGTTTTTCCCTACACCTACTGCCTGGTATAACAGTCGAAACTCGTTCGCCCGGACGTGTGCGGTGATGTCGATGGTTGGGTACATTTTGGGGTTGGGAGATCGGCACGGAGAGAACATTTTGGTTTCTGAAGCGAATGGTGGAGTTTTGCATGTTGACTTTGACTGTTTATTTGAGAAAGGTACAACTTTAAAAGTGCCTGAGCGAGTACCGTTCCGATTGACCAACAATATGGTTGATGCTTTTGGAATATGTGGAGTTGAGGGAACTTTTAGAAAGTCATCTGAAGTAACAATGTCATTATTAAGAAATAATGAATCAATTTTAATGAATATTTTAGAAGCATTTATTCATGATCCTATTATGGAATGGAAGAGTGCTAAATATGGATCACCAGAGCAAACTTTAGGTAAAATTAGAAATAAAATTAGAGGAATTTTAGAGAAAGAAGCACTTCCAATGAGTGTATCTGGACAAGTTAATTATTTAATTCAAGAAGCTACTTCAAATGAATTATTATGTCAAATGTATTTTGGTTGGCTTCCATTTTGGTGAGTTGTTATGGGTTAACCCGAACACCGCGAATGATTTTTTAACGATATTTTTTTTTCAGCGCGGAGCAGCGAGCGAGGACTGACTAAAGAAGTATTGGGTATGAGTACAGGAGTTAGACAGTTTTCTACTAGCTGTATCACCAAGGGCCGTATTGGTTACTCTGTTGTTCATCCAGTCCATCATACTGTAAAGATTGATAAGAGAGCTCTTTCTCCTAGATTTCCAGAATTGAAATATGCTAAGAATGACCCAAGATCACCACATTTTAAACCAGTTAATGTTGCACCAACAAGATTAAGAGATTATTATAATAATATTGTAAAATCAGATCTTATGTATATTTGCTATAAACATGGACAACCTGATAAAGTTGAAGGTGCTAAGAAGAGACAGTGGGATGGTACATCTCCATATCATATGAATAGAACTTTACGTAAACCAACTGGTTTCGTTAAGGAACAACCAGATGTTCAAAAAGTTACAAATAAGAATATTCCAGAACTTAAATCTATTCATGTTAACTGTTTTGTTCCATTAGCTATTAAGAGTCCACATCATGCTATAAGTTCATTCTTACAAGTTCAACAAATTACTGGTGAAAAACCTCAACCTATATATACTAAGGGAGATGTTGTTCGTTGGCAAATTAGAAGATCTAAGCGTGCTGGTGCAAAAGTTGAATTAAAGGGTAAAGCTATGTATGATTTTCTCTCAACTTTAACTGAGTTAGTATTACCAAAAATTCCTGATTATAAAGGTGTTAGTAATAAGAGTGGTGATACTTATGGTAATTTAGCTTTAGGATTAAGCGATAAAGAAGTTAGATTTTTCCCTGAAATTTCTGAAAATGCTGATAACTGGACTCAAACATACGGTTTAAATATTGTTTTTAACACTACTGCTAAGAAGGATTCTCAAGCAAAGACTTTATTGAGTAGTTTTGGTATTCCATTTTACGGCGGTGAAAAACATAGTTAAAGAGTTTAATAGCTTGTACATATAATATGATTAAATACATTAAAATTGTAGTAATTTATGAATCTAAAGGTTCAAGAGTTCCAAACTTCCCTGTGGACTTCCAATCGTCCAAGAGCGTAATGAGCTTAACAGCGGAAGGGAACTTCTGTGGTAAGTAGGTATTGGCGAACTCATTAAGCGCTGCGAGAAGTTTTTGACCCTGGGTACCATAAGCTTGCACAATCAGCGAGGAGCAACTCTCGAACCAGTTGCAGAGAATATAGAAATGTGTGTTGGTGATATTCTGCTTCGTATTGAGGATCCGTGCAATCATAGTCCATGAAATACTAATAGGTACTGGTTGTTTTAATGCTCCATTACCTAGAATAGACATTGCACCAGGATTTTCAGGAAGTTTAACAGCAGTCATCATTGAATATAAGGCAAAAAGCCCTCCAACTCTTTCATTATAAGTAAGTTCAGATTCCCATTTCTTTTCTTCTTTAGAAGAATATTTCCAACCCATTCTAAGTCTTCCTTCAACAGTATCAGTAGCACATGAATATCCAGCTATATAAGGACATTTCTTTATAAGTTTCGCCATCAATATAGTTTTCAAGTCCGGAAATCTCATTAAAAGAAATACCACTAATCTAGCTAAAGGAAGACCACTCTTTAATGATACTGAAACTTCAGTATCAGCTTGACGTATAACAAGTTTTGCTAAAGTATACATTGACCATTCATGAATGAATTTAGAAGTATTATCATTCGGTGATTGTTCATACATACTTGTTATTGGTTGAAGTATATCAAGAATTTCTTTGAAAACAGTATTAAGCTTAGAAATACTATTAGTTAGCTGTCCAAACTTTGGATTAAGTTTCCGGCGCATCTTCAGACAATCACGCTTGAAGTTATTATATGGAGGTTCAGATAATTTCTCTTTAACGTTATCATGGTAATGTTTACAAATCTCACGAGACTTGAGAACCTCACTCTGTCCCCCTTTCAATTGATCGGCCATTGCCTGCTCCTTTTCACGCTTCTCCTGCTCTTGTTGCTCCTTCTCCTTCTTCTGTTTCTCCAATAATAACAGCTGCTGACGTTCAGCCTCAGCCTTTTGCTCGTCCTCTCGCTTCTTGCGCGCAATCTCCGCAAGTCGAGCCTTCTCCTCTTCCTCCTTCCGCTTGCGCTCCTCTTCTTCCTTCCGCTTGCGCTCTTCCTCCTCTCTGCGCTTGCGCTCTTCCTCCTCCTTCCGTTTGCGTTCTTCTTCAAGAAGTCGCTGGCGCGCAATCTCAACCTTCTCCTGTCGCTGGCGCTCCAAAACATCCCGAAGCTGCTTCAGATGCACCTGCCTGCTCTTAAATCGCTGTAATAGCCCGCCACACACCTCGCTGTCAAGCGCCAGCGCATCCTGACTGAGTAATATATGCTGCATGTCGCGCACGCGCCGCTCCGCGACCAACGAGTCCGCGTACTGGTCCGCTACGAGCTCCGTAAATTCCGCCTCCATCGCCGCCTCCATCGCCCCAGGCCGCACCGGAACAAGCTCAACCACCGCCGGCCCAAACTCTACCCGGAGAAGCTCAGGATCAAAGTACAGCGCGTCCTCCAGGTCGCTCGGCGTCTCCGCGTCCTCCCCTATTAAACTTCCAGCAGCACCAACCACCACCACAGCATCAGAAAGCTCAGTGCTGACAGACTCACTGTCAACACCAGCCACACCGTCACCCCCCACAACGCCATACTGCACGCCTGCGTCGCTCTCATCGCTCTCATCTGAGTTGTAGTCGCTGTAGTCAAGCGCCCCCAAAAACCGATGGTTCACCGCCGCAACCGCCTTCATCGCCCGCAGCGGCGTCGAAGTCACTGGAACGTCAATGAGCCCCGCAATATCGTCGTCACTCAAATCACCCCCATACTCAAATTCCCCCAGAAATGCATTCCTCATGCCCTAACTCTGCTACGCTACTCCTACTACATTCAAGCTCTGCTCATATTTTCATTAGGCGCGCCCGGGCACGCAACCGTCTATATAGGTAAAGGGATTTTACCAGGCTACTGGGAGCCAGTTATTGTTCAGTGCCAACTGGATGATTTCCTCATCTTCGTATAGCTCTATAAACTGTTGATCTAAAGATCGCACTTTTGGTGCTGCGAATCTTCTGTATTCATCAAAAATCATTGTTAGCGACCAATTCTGGAGTTTTCTAATGCATCCGACTAGACATCCAGTACGGTGCTTACCACGATTACAATGAATTAATAATGGTTGATTTTCAGGATTTAAAACCTTTTTCAAAATTTCAGTAATTGATTCTTGTGGTATATTAATAAATGGTTCTTTATTTCCTGATATTGGTACTTGAAAAAATTGAATCCCATTCTCTTGTATAAATTTCTCATTTTCTATTGGATAAGGCTCAGGTATTAGTACCACTATAGATTTAAGTCCAAGAGTTTTAAGAAATGCAAAATTCTCAGGTCGTGGAAATGAAGATCTATATATCAGACCTGCAACATTAGAAAAGTTCTCCGGTGGCGTGAACGCGTCGCTCATCACCACGCAAACAGCCGCTCCGCCCCCTCCCAAGCCCGCGCTGCTTCCGTTGGCTCTGTCGGACGGAGCCCGCGAGGGATACCCTGCCGTGTCATCGGCTCCGCATCACCAGACACCGGGCCCGGGTATTTTTCTTAGAGATAAATTATTGGTCAGAAATTATTTGTCAGAATTGGTATTAACTGTGTTAGTTAGTTTGTTTATATAACTGCTTAGTCAAAAATGCTTTTCAAGTCAATTAATAATAAAACTGTTTCCAGTTACTCTAAAGTTCTTGTTAGAAATCTTTCTAAAAAGCACGATGTTGTTGTTATTGGTGGAGGACCAGGTGGATATATTGCTGCTATTCGTGCTGCTCAATTAGGTTTAGATACTGCTTGTATTGAGAAGAGAGGCGCTTTAGGAGGAACTTGTCTTAATGTTGGATGTATTCCTTCTAAATCTCTTTTAAACAATTCTCATTTATACCACCAAATTTTACACGATACTGAAAAGAGAGGTATTAAGGTTGCCGGAGCTGAGATTGACGTCGCTGGCTTACAAGCCGCTAAAGATCTCTCAGTTAAGCAATTAACTGGTGGTGTTGAAATGTTATTCAAGAAGAATAAGGTTACTTACTACAAGGGTGAGGGATCATTTATTGATGAACATAAATTAAAGGTTAAGCCAATTGATGGATCTGAGGAAGCTGAATTAGAGGCCAAGAATATTATTATTGCTACTGGATCTGAAGTTACTCCATTCCCAGGTATTACAATTGATGAAGAGAAGATTGTTTCTTCTACTGGTATTTTATCTTTAAAGGAAGTTCCAAAGAAATTAACTATTATTGGAGGTGGTATTATTGGATTAGAGATGGGATCTGTTTACTCTAGAATTGGATCTGAAGTTACTGTCATTGAATTCCAAGGTTCAATTGGTGGTGCTGGTATGGATGCAGAAGTTTCTAAAAATATTCAAAAACTTTTAAAGAAACAAGGTTTTAACTTTAAGTTAGGAACCAAGGTCTTGGGAGCTAAGGTTAACGGTGATGCTGTTGACATTGAATTTGAGGATGTTAAGACTGGAAAGAAGGAAGCTATTCAATCTGATGTTCTTTTAGTTGCTGTCGGAAGAAGACCATACTTAGAAGGTCTTAATGCTGAAGCCATTGGTCTTGAAGTTGATCCAAAAAATAGAGTTGTTATCAACAACAAATATGAGACTAAATTCCCACATATCCAAGCTATTGGTGATGTTACTTTTGGTCCAATGTTAGCCCATAAAGCTGAAGATGAAGGTGTAGCTGCTGCTGAATACATTAAGACTGGTCACGGTCATGTTAACTATAATGTTATTCCATCTGTTATGTACACTGCCCCAGAAGTTGCTTGGGTTGGAAAGACTGAAGAAGAATTGAAGAAGGAAGGAATTGCTTACAAGATTGGTAAATTCCCATTCGTTGCCAACTCTAGAGCCAAGACTAACTTAGACACTGATGGATTTGTTAAGATTTTGGCTGATAAGTCTACTGACAGAATCTTAGGTGCTCACATCATTGGTCCTAACGCTGGTGAGATGATTGCCGAAGCTGGCTTGGCTATCGAATACGGTGCCAGTGCCGAGGATGTTGGAAGAGTCTGCCACGCCCACCCAACCTTATCTGAGGCCTTCAAGGAAGGTTGTCTTGCTGCCTACGACAAGCCATTGAACTTTTAAATAAAACTTATGTGAAAGTATAATAAAAGAGTGCAAATATTAATGCAGGCGTAGCTGAACCAGCGGGCGACCACCGCCGCTGACCCACGAAACCGTAGCGCGACCACTCTCGGCCCAGTGGCCCGTATATTACACTTGTTGATGAGCCGACTTATTTATTTAGTTCTGTATAAAGCAACTTTAGCAGGGCAGGATTGGATATTATAAAGGGAATGAATATATAGAGAGAAAAAAAAAAAAGAGAAAAAGACGCAAAATAAGCAACATTAAGGACATTAATTATCATCAGGGTTTACAACAGCCAATTTTGGTCTTTGTTGGCCAGTATGAGATGAATCGTAGATAGATGCACTGCCATCATCACCTAAATGCATTGTATTTGATTGATTTTGGTGATTACCTGGACCAGATTGATAAGCACCTTCACTAGGTATACCAAAGAATGTAGTATTTCTATTGGTTGGATCGTTAAAGTCATCAGCAAAAGGATTTGATAATTGACGAGTATGAGCTGAATTTTCATTTCTTTTAACAGTAGCGATTATATTAGCATCAGCATCTAATAAATCTCTATCTTTTTGTCTTTGACGACGAATAAAGAATATTACTAAAGCTAAAATAGATAAAGCGGCAAGACCACCAATTACACCACCAACAATTGGACCAATAAGTTTAGCCTTGTTAGATTTTTTATCATCACTGTCATCATTAACTACTGAAGTTGCAACTGAAGTCTTTGATGCAGTAACAGTTACAACGTGAGTTCCACCACCAGATTGGGTGGCAACAGACGTTACTAATTGAACATAAGTAGATTCCAGAGAACTACCTGTTGTAGCGGAATTTGTTGTAGCTGATGTCTGAGTGTTAGTTGACGACAGAGCAGAAGAGGCGCCAGAAGTTGTACTGGAACCGGCTGATCCCGAACTGGACGAGCCTGAACTGGAGCCACCTAGCGAGAATACCTGGTACGCGGACGACCCTCCGCACGTCGCCTTGTCGTAACCTGAGCACTTGACGTTACAGTTTGAGGAGCTGACCTGATCTGATGAGTCTGGCGCATCATCACCACATAAACATGTATCACCATTGTACATAGCGTAGTAACTTGAGCCACTACACTGCTTCTCACACCATCCAGTTGATTGGTAGATATATGTCAGTCCTGTAAATGAGGATGGAACGCTTGAATAGCATTCACCATCTGCTCTAACGAATGATAACACTGAAACAAGTACTAATAGTACTTTATAAGTATAAATAGTGTTATAGTTAGATTTTCTCATTGTGCTCTCTCTCCTCCTTATAAAAAACAAACAAACTTGTAATTATTACAACTTTTAATAACAAAGACAAACTCCAAATAGGTAAAAATGAAGAAAGAGTGAATAAATTAAGAAAAGAAAAATCCTAAAATCTAGCAAAATATGTCTAAAATACTAAAGAATATGTTAACCTGAAACGGCACTATGATACACCTTTTTTGAGTTTTTTTTCTTTTTCGTATTACGCGGCCAATCTGTTACATCCGTGGTAAGATGCCCTCGGAATGCCTGCGAGAGGGCCGGAATGGGGGCCAGATTCCGCCCCCGGAACGCGGTCCAGAGCTTGTAACGATCATGTGGCTAGGCATTTGATAATTTGCGGCAGTAAGACAGACACGAAAAATGCAGAACCGACGCGCTGGGATATAGGATGAATGAGGAGCAGTTACGGGAGATCTTGAATGCGAAGGACCTTATAAGTGAGGATGGAATTGCAGGTGATGGTGATTTGAGTATAGATGACTTGAATGCGCAATATAGTATATTTAGTGAGAAGATAACGCAAAATGGGTCTGATCTAGAGTTTCTGGAGGACGAAGAGGAGGAGGGGGAGGACGCGGCGGAGGGAGAGGCGGCGCGCGACGGGCCACAGGGGGATGGAGGCGAGCCAAAGAAGGAGGTGCGCGCGGCGGACGTGGCGGCGGCGGCGATGACGCAGCGTGCGGACCGTGCGGGCGTTTCTGGCGGTTCTGTTGCTGTTTTGGTGGCGGGCGGTGTGGTGGTGGTTGTGTTGTGTCTCTTGGGGGTTCTTGTTTACCTTTTGCAGCATGGCGCGGAGATACGGGGCGGCGCGGCGTTGGTGCGGATACAGGGGGAGGTCAGGGCGGTGCAGCGGCGGGTGGATGTCATTGAGACGAGCGTTCCACAGAGGATGTCGCGTTTAGAGGCAGCGGTAGGGGAGGTGCGACAGCAGCTTATGCAGAAGCTCAATGGTGCGGATTTTGAGCGACGTCTTGAGGCGCGGATTCCGCAGTATGTTCCGGTTTTGAAATCCAGCAACGGTGAGTTACAGGTGGACGCGACGTTCAGCGAGTACGTGAAGGGGCTCGTTGGCGGCGAGAGCGCGAGCGCGGGCGCGGCGGTGCTGGGCGCGGACTTCTCGCGTATGTTGTTGGTGAGCGTGGAGAACGGTACGGTGGGCCGTCACTTGGCCAGTGAGTTCATGAAGTACTTGGACTATGATACTATATCGAAACAGGTAGATGCGCGGTTGAGCTTGGAGGAGAATCACAGACTTATTATTGATGCCACTACAGAGAAAGTTCTCCAAGGGTTGGTGAATAGCGCGATGGACGCACGGCTGTCCAGCGATAATCAGCATCAGCAGCGGCAGCGATTCAACTACGCTGAGTATGAGAATGGGGCGAGAATTGTACCTGAGCTTGTCGCATCGTTTCCTTCGTTTAATATAACTGAGCTAGACACGCTACAGGAGAAACTGCGCAACAAATGGGGAGTCAGTAAGTTGTTCGGTTCACTGGCTGCGGGGGACCCTGTTAGAAGTCGAGAGTTGGTACTAAACACTTATCAGGCTATACTTGGATCAGTGACAATTCCTAGAGATAATTTCCCTGATAATGAGAAACGAACTGAGACTGGTATAAAAACTTTTGGAATTAAGCTTGCACAGCCGGTACTACTTGAGGAATTGGTAGTGAGCTATCCACGGTACGCCCCGCTGTCGCCTGCTGGATTATTATACTCTGCCCCTAATAAGATCAGTGTTTGGATTCAATTGTATCGACCAGATGCAGATATGGGTCGCCTTAGGGAGTACATGTATCATGCCACTAAAAACAGGGATGGTGAGAAATACGTCATTAACTTGGATAAATTAGATCTGATTGATATTGGTGATAATCAGGTACCAATGAAACGGTTAAAAAATAAAGATGAACAGGCTTATGAAAGATTTTATGAAAATAATTTTAAATTATTTAATTCAAAATTTATTAAAATTGGATCAATGAATTATGATATTACCGAAAATGAGGACCAAAAATTTCCGCTTATCAATGAGCAATTTAAGCAATTAAAAATGGCTGTTTCTGGAATTTTTTTCGCCATTGAGAGTAATCATGGAAATGATCGACATGCTACTAATTTATTTAAGATAAAAGCATATGGAATGAGTGAGTTCGATGTTTATTGTATGAGAAAACTTCTCGGTGATAATACTGAAGTATCATATAATTCTACAGATCTTGGTTCACTACATGATGATTTCATTAGTAAATATGTCAAGAAGGTACATACACAGTCTAGTAGTACAGTAGAGTCTACTATTTCTGAATCTAATGAGGTAGAATATTTTTAATGAGCTTGTGCCGCATTTCATGTGCTAACCAGTAGAGTACCAGAGACCAGAGTCAAGCTGCGCTGCGGACCTGCAGAATACTTGAAGCATATAAATAGACGGCGATGGGCCGCTAGATTTTGAGGTCTCAACTTTATTTTAATTGACATTTAAAATGGCTGCTTCTACTATTACTTTTACTAACTTACACGGTGACTGTTCCTGCTCTGACTGCGGTGACAGTTGTGGTGACAACTGCTCCTCCTGCGGATCCTGCTCACACTAAGCTGGCGGACCAGGGCGCACAGTGCGCGCCGTCCGCGCGCAGCCGCGACCGCGGCCGCCGGAGGCCCCGCGGAACCCTTTGTTGGATTGAGTACATACAGAACATTGTATGACGATAGAATGTTAATGTATGATCCTAAATCCAATTAGTAATCAAATACAGGGATAATATACAAGTCCTGATTTACATACCCTGATCGACACTGAAGATCTCCCATATATAAATGGAGGAAGGTCTTCATAGTGGAAGGGAAGGAAGGAAGAATACATAGAGATA